>VWZP01009370.1:4545481-4660377 GCA_013396995.1 Dicaeum eximium
GAAAGAAAGAAAGAAAGAAAGAAAGAAAAAGAAAGAAAGAAAGAAAGAAAGAAAGAAAGAAAGCACATAATCAGACTGCTTATAAAGTGTTTATAGGCTTTGCTGTTAATAAGGCAGTCAGAGACAAAAGGGGAAACACCATAAACAATGAAAGAAATTTTCATTATGTCCTGTCCTTCTTCAGGACTTCTGCTTGCCATGGAAGGATATTGTTCAATCTGCTGTATAAAACTAATTTCTCTTCAGTGTCTAAACAAAGCCTAGGCTTTAACAAGATCACTTAGTAATCTGGAGATGTAATACTGCATTTTGAACTCACAAACAGAATTCTTATACTTTTACATCAGTTTTATGTTTTCATGAAGCAAAAATGTAAGCAGGTTTTATAGGTGAAAGTCTGCAATAAAAGATTGTGAAAATCAAGTTCTTTGCTTTCAAATTCAGCTCAAATTACCTTTTTTCATATATCTGAATAACTAAATACAAAAAAATCTGGCAGGATTAAAGATAAATATCTCTCAAATAGCAGAAACACTAGGACAATTTATTTTATAATTCTGCTGATATATTAGCATGAAATATATAAAGCTGATAAAACCTTGCTGAAGTCAAATGTGGAGCTTAAGTGAGTTTTGTAATTGAATTGAATCAAATGTGCAGATGCTATGTGTGTAATTGAAATTGCCAGCAAGAAAATAGAAAAAAAATGTAAAGAATTTTCCCTGACTTAAAAGAATAATTAGCTACTTTTTAATGAGATTATTACTAAGCATGAATTTTACAATTTTAAGAAAGCTGCATAAAATTGAAAAGTTTTGGAAATTGGAGTGCACAGAGTATTGAAAGTCCAGGCAAAAAACTGAGAAAACACCAAATCATTAAGTCAAGCTGTACCTCACAAGTCAAGTAAAATAAATGAAGATTTATTTGCAGTTATAAATATCTATAAATATGTACATTATCTGTATCTTTATCTAAAAAACCACAAGGGCACAGCTCATGAGAAAGGCATTATGGATCCTAGACCTAAAAAGTACATGCATAATGGTATGAACAGATAGGACACCAAAGAAATGACTAAGGAATAGGTACATTAGCTGATCTTTTTTCAGATGTGGGAATATTTCCCAGTTTCTGAAACCTTCTGCTGGCCATACAATGCATAGAAATCACAAGGACATTGTTTATGCAATGAACCTAAGAAAGGCAGAAATACAGAACTAGGTTTTAGCAAAGAAGTCTTTTTGCAGTAACAATAAATGACTAATAATGATATTATCTCTGCAGCAGAGATCCACCTACAGCCCATGGACAGCCCCACACCACAGCAGCTGGATGCATGAAGGAGGCTGTGAGTCTCTGGAAAATCCACACTGGAGCAAGTTTCTTGCCAAGATTTGTGACCTCATGGAGGACTCACACTGGAGCAGTCTGTTCCTGTAGGACTGCTGTCACTAGTGAGCACGACACGAACAGCAGAGAGACCACCACACTGGACCAGGGAAGGCGGAGAAAAGGAGAGATTTATTATGAGTTCACAGAGTTATATAGTGTTTTGACAATGGCCAGGGATTGGAGAGAAAGGTCACCACCTTTCCAATCACACTGGTCAGTAGAAGAGTCTATCAACTTTTCTCCTCCCAGGAGAAGGAATGAAAAACAAAGGAACAGTGAAGAAAAACATCTGCCTGTTTACAGAAAACTTCGTGAGAAACTTTATCATAGAAACTAAAACATCAGAAGGCTAAAACTCAGGGTGACAGACTGCATCATGTGGAAGGCACCCAGGCTGGAGCAGTTCATGAGGAGCTGCAGCCTGTGGGAAGGACTGACAGCAGAGAGTTTCATGGTGGCCTCTCTGTCATGGCAGGGACCCCATGCTTGAGCAGCAGGAGAGTCTGAGGAGTTCTCCTGAACAGGAGGGATTGGTGGAGGGATGTGATGAACTAATTGCAGCCCCCATCTCCCTCTGCTGCTGGTGGGGAGAATGTAGAAAACTCAGGAGTGAAGTCCAGGAAGAAGAGAGAGATGGAGGAAGGTGTCCTAAGATTTGATGTTTTTTTTTTCTCATTACCCTATTCTTAATTGTTTGGGGTCTCCGAGTGAAGCCTGTTTTGCCCATGATGGGAATTGGTGAGTGCTCTCTCCCTGTGCTTATTTAGACCCATAAGTTTTTGTTATATTTTCACTCCCTGTTCAGCTCGGGAGGAGGAATGATACAGCAGCTTTTGTCAGCATATGGGTCCAGCCAAAGTCAACCCACCAGAGTTTGCTATAAAAGTGAATTTGAATTGTTATTGGTTCAGGAAAGGAATATTCTTATGTTCAGATGAAAGGAAAACATTCAATTGGAGGGAAAATTATCTTAATATTCTTAATTTAAGAATTTAAATATTTGAAGGGCATATAATGGTTGTCTTCCCATGTCTATCCCATGTATACATGGGATAAGCCCCAGTGACAAAAATTTCTATTTGGAGTGATAAAACCTGTTGATGCAAGGATGTATCAGTATATACATTTATACTGGAAATAAAAAAGTTTCTGAACAATGGAGGTAAAAATAATCCACTATTAGATGTTGAAAAGCAAGTTCATATTAAAATATAGATGGCTGTTCCCAGTAGTGATTTTTTCTTTTAACTAGTATATAACTGGACCTAAAGACATAAGAGATTCCATCTGTCCCTCTAAATACTTGAATAGAAAAGGAAAAATATTACTGCTGTGGAAGAGGAGAAGTGAAGAAAACCAGTTCTAGATAATTTGTAACTTCTTTTACTAAAACCATCCTGTGTCTGCAGTCTCCTCTTAATACACTTCTACACAGAAAATAATCAAAGTTAGTAAGGGTCTGCAGTAGTCTCCTGTACTCATTTTCAGGGCAGGATGGAAAAGACCAGTTTATTTAATTATGAATTCAGAAATAATAAAGAAGGGGAAGTGAATTTAGTTTGCTTTAAAAAATTTATTTTAAAAAAATCCCAAGCTTGTAAGTCTCAAGTCTGCAACTCTAATGATGGTTTTGTTTTGGTTTGTCTTGTTTTAAATCTTTTTGTGTGTATCTACTATACATATATTTATATATTAAATTTCTATGTTTGTACTTTAAGGATTTTTGACAATTCAATAAAATCTAATATTGAAAATATCATATCAGTATCAAACAGATGCACATAGGAAGTAAGACAGCTGGGAAAGAGTAGCTGAAGAGTGTGAAAGGAAGGATAGATGCCACCCCCTCATTTTCTACATCAATTATACCTTGGAAGTAAGAACAAAACCAGAGATTAAAAAACAGCACAGTCTGTCATGGTTTTCTAATGTCATGGTTGCAAGTAAAACAAAGGCTGAAATTTCCTTGTAATCTTGCTAGTTTTATATGGTTTGTAAGGTGTGCTTTATCTAAAGGAACATAAACATGTTTAAGAGTGCTTTCTACATAAAAAGGTTCACTGTATCTTAAGTTAGTATCTGCTATGGGAAAATGAGCATATCATGCAGAACTAATCATGAACAAAAAATATTAAATTACTTTTTTTTAAAAAAACCCAAATTAATCTCAAGCAAAGAGAGAAATTTACAGCACTGATAGCATTCAATAAAGGATGAAATAGCTAGGGCTAAGAAACTTGCTGAGTAACTATGCTTCTTTTTTACACCAAGTAGAGTTGTGAATAACCAGTCTAAAAATACCTAATAACATGTTACTGTATGAAGTATGGCTCCCTGATACAATTTGCTGTATTCAGTGCAGTGGATAAGGTGCAGTTTTTCAAAACTGAAATCCTCAAGCCCACTTAAGGTCTTTAGGTCTACATTTGTACTGTTTGGAATATTGTGCTTTAACAGGAAAAAAAAAAAAAAGTTTTTATAACTGCAATTATCCATTATATACTGGTATTATACATCAACCGGTGACGTAAAAAGTCAGGAAAAATTATGTTTCAGTGAGTTTTTTGCCCCTAATTATAAAAAATATTGAAAAATGAAGTCAAGGTGGAGTTGCCAGTCAAAGATTCCCTGCTAGACTGGAAGTGATTGTGAGAAACTGGGGACTGGGTGAGAGGAAAAGAGCAGATTTAGTAGTTGCTTAGGAACACTCTCCTGTATGATATCTTACTAAGGAATTATTAAATGCAGTAAACCATGAGGGAACCTGAGGAAGAGTAAAGGTGTTGTTACTGGGAAGGAATTCTTCCTAGACAAAGTAGATGTGCTCAGCAAAAAATATCATACTACTAAACATGAAGAAGTCTTGAGCTACCAGAGTTTGATGATAGCCTTTGATAAATCAATTGATGTAAACAACTGTAAGCCTACATTTAAAAATGTAGGTTGTATCTCCTAAAATCGGTGGTCAATTTTTTTTTCCTTTTCTCTTACTGTGGCTCAGAAACTGAAAATGGGAAAAAAGGAAGAACATTGTTCAGGATTAACAGCGTAATTTCAGCACACAGTACACTTTTTAAAGTTGTCAAACACAATACTGAAAGTACTGCAATAATAAGTTGCAGAAATCAATGTTCTATGAAGCTATATTTTTAATTTCTTGCATTATATGTTACAATGTGTCCATAACTGAACTATGCGGAATATAAATAAAATATTTTTATTTTTCTTAAAAAAGGAAAACATATGATCACGTTATTGAAAACTATTTACAGTGGTCTGCTTTCATACATCTTTTCCCAATTTTTTTATTTGTTGAGATGTACAAACTAAAAGTTTTGTAACTGTGCTGCTGCTGCTGCTGCTGCTGCTACTGCTGATGTTTCGTAAGATTTACAATTCTGAACGTAAATGAATAGTTTTTTAGAAAGGAAATTATTAATTAATCATTTTTTCAAATGTGAAACCTAAATAAATAATTCCTATATACAAGAGAAAATTTCATATCCTTTTGAGGTGAATGTCACAATTTTGACATCAACAAGGCAAGAATCTCCTTCAAGGACCCACCACTCCAAGCTAAGTATGAAGACATATTTTGCAAGCTTTTTATCTTTAAAGTCTCAATGATTTTCACCAACTTTACAGATGAATTTCTGGACTTGTCTTACTTAAAAAGTAAAAATATCAAACTAACACAAATACTAACAGCCAAAATCTAACTTTGAAAATAAGACCCTGTCTATACAGAAACTATTATAATAATATCAGGTAATTAAGCTACATAAGATCTTTAGGTGGGCAGTCTCATTTAGTTTCAAAATAAACTTAATATGATTTAGCTATTTTGAAAATGCATTAAGCTAAATCATATTGAGGCTACTTAATAATTAAAAAAATCCATAAAAGGGTTAAGTCAGCTGAATTAATTTATTTTCAGAGTTTGTTAGAATTAACATTATGATTTGCTGTTATTAAGAAAGGCTGTTACACACCCTTATCAGATCTCTTATGGATAATCCACAAACAGAAGCCCAAAAGCAAAGTGTCACACAGTGTAGCAGAAGAAAGCAGCAGTGTATTTGCATTTGCAAGTTTTCATGGTAAAAAACAATTAATTGCATTATTTTAAGGAATAAACAGCGCTGCTCATCATAAATTGAATAATGGATCTTTAATAAAGAGATTTAAATCATTACTATTTTTTAACAGTGGATATAACTCAATTTGAATCATTAGTCCAAATGTTGTTTAAAGACTTTGACTTTCCTTGTATCTATATTAGTCTGCTGAGCTGCTAAGCATTACCTTGTGTTTAAAATGATTTTTGCATGTACTCTTGATGGGGGACTGGATAGGAACCCACGGGAACATCAGCTCTGTCATTGCCTGCTGCCAAGCTTTTAATTTGTACCAGCATGCTTCATGATGCATTTCACAGTAGCTTCAAGACAGTCTAGTTGTCTGGCCATACTAGTCTAGCAAAGTTTTATGTCTGTACTGATCAGCTGCATTTTTTATTTTAAATTGTTATAACTTCTTCAAAGATTTTAGTTCATAGCTTTATCCAGTGTATGCTAATTCTTCAATTCCCTAAAACCCTTTTCTTAAACTTGAAATTTAATACTTGTCTATATAAGACGCCTACTTACAGGAATATTTCATTTGTTCATAAAAAGGACTGCTGCTGTTTTTCTCCTTTGGAAGCATAATCTGGAAGTAGATAACATTTTGTTTTATTGTCATTAACATAAAAAACAAACAACTGCATGCCTTCATCAGAGTCTGAAGGAGTTTAAGTTGGGATTTGAAAAATGCCAAAAATTACAGCAAGACAATGGGAAAAAAAGTGAATTACTTTTAAAAAAAATAGAAGAAATAAGTGGGCTTTCTCAGAAATAGAAATGACATTACAAAGTAGAAGATTTTGTTTCATTTTTGAACTTATCACAAACTGATGAGATTTGTTTTCTTCCTACAGATTGAAAATAAAATAAAATAAAAGATTGTTTGTCTACCTAAAGATGTCACTAAACTATCTTTCAAATTCTGTAAGTTAACAATTTTTGCAATTATGTTTTGTTATTCCTGTTTAACAATTTTTTCCCTCCAGTCAGGTATACAAAATGATCTTTACATCAATGATGAATAGGACATTGCATGCCTTGTAAATATTTTATAAATGATAAAAAATAGATTTTGAAATCCGAATGCATAAAGTATGAACTGCAGCATAGTCAGTTGCTTAGCTTTCTGTTTTGATTCTTTTTCTGAATATCACAAATGTTACATTTCTATTAAATATTTCACTTCTGAATAATCAGAATTTACTCTAGGTAATATTATAGATAGTCAGTAGGGTTTTTTAAATTATGACTTTACAGGCCTTCTTTCTCATCAGTATTACCCTGATTTCTTTTCAGTCACTGGTACTCAGGCACTCAGTGCCCTTTAGTCAGGTTCTATGATTGGTCATATCTACTAACAGTGAAAGACCTATATTCCTCTTTTGGTAAATTATTCTTGATACAAGGGTAATCATCCTGTTGACACATTTCTGTGTCTTTATTAGTATGTATATTGGTCTATAATTTATTGGTATGCTTTCTTACTGGAGTCAAACTGTCTTCCAAGTTTAATGTAGTTCCAAGTTTAATATATGTTTGCTTTCCTATATACATATATAGATATATAAATCAAACAGTTTTTCTCTTACACTTCTTTGCAAGTTTCTTAACATATTATCTTTTCATCTTTCTAACAAAACATCTATTTTCACATACAAGTGTGTCACACATGTGACACTAAACTACTAAACTTCATGAACAACTGTTTGCTTCTGATCAAAAAGCCACAAAGAAGCAAACAACAGCTCCCTACAACAGATAGTAAAAACCCTTAAGAGTTGGAATAGTTCTGATTTTTGTCACAGATTTTGTAATCACATCACTAAAAAAATCCCCCAAATTATTCAATATATATAATTTATATAGATATTCTATATATATAATATATAATGCATCAGTATATATTAACATATAATTGCTTTATTATATATAATTATTATATATTAATGCATATAATTTCTAAATAAACACATAACTATTGTTTGCTTATGTCAAGAATATGGTAGCGCTGTAATCTTTGCTAACATTAACATGCACTAAAGCTTATATCATGATGGTACAGACTAGGACACAAGTAATCAATCTTTAGTTTCAATTAAAGTCAAAGTTTTTGTGTAGTAACTGATAGAATAAAATATATCCAGAGGTTTCTAAAGAGTCATTTGTCTCCATTAAAGAAAAACCTGGAAGGTTTTCACTTTGTGGAGCTGAACAATGAACTGGTTATTAAGTTATATCTGATGATTTTCTTGGCAAGTCACTAAAGTCATTATCCTCCCACCTGCATCAGAATTAGCTATTTGTAAGGATTGATTAATTGTGCAGGCTGACTACTTGAATAATCATGATTTTAAGTGAAATTGCAACTTCCTTTGATTTTCATGAAAATTGTTAAGAGAATGAAAGAATGAAAATTGTTAAGAAAACTTAAGACCACAGATAATTTGTACATGTCTGGTCATATAGGGGTGATTCTATAGTTAAAAATATGTTGAACATTTAATTTCAGTACAAATTAAAGTACTTAGGTTTGACTTTAACACCTAATTAATTTTTGAATTTGCAAACATTACTAATTCTGGAAGTACTAAATTTTCAGAGACTCCTTTGGTGATTCTTTCAAGACTTCCTACTCTAGGAAGGGATTTATCTAAGAAAATGTAAATATCTGCTTATAAGTGTTAATATGCACTTAGAGGTCTTAATTAATCTCATCTAGAAGCTGGCCTCTAAAATTCAGCAGATTAATCATTCTGCAGGAGTGCCTAGCTATGACTGTGGTAATAATTTCAGATGTGTATATCTGTGGGCTGAATGTAATTGTTCATACAAAAGGACCTAATAACTTTTGAGATTAATTAGCACATCCCTCCTGAGAGAAGATTTCTGTAGAATCTATGCTAAATCTATCAGCCTTATGTGGCTGTCTCAGAGCACTAAAAAGTATCTGGAATGGTTCTGTGCAATGCATATTTCATTGAAGTTACATATTAAAATTCCCAGTTTAGGTTTCTAATCACGAGCTAGGTCTCAGTCTTCTAGTTACAGATTTTATCAATACGAAGAATGGATTTTAGGGAGCAAACCAAGGGATCAAATAGAAATGTCTACTTCTGATTCAAGGTGAACCAAAAATTTAGCTAAACTTTCTCACATACAGGCAGCTACACATGAAGAACACTTTTTGGTTTCATAACTTTTAGGCTGAATTGCATCATCTGGACTGTTTTTTTCCCCCTCAGAGAAATACATGTAAATTCCTGAATCATGATTGAAATACAGGTAATTCTTTAGATATTTTCAGGATTTAATCCATGTCACTTCTCCTTCAATTTATTTTCCCATAAATGATGCATTCTTTACCTCAAGATGGTTTGAATTCAGCAAGAGTGAAGGAAGAATTACCAGTTAGTAAAAAATTATCTAGCAAATTTGGAAACTAAGTCCTGGATTAAAAAGTTCTTTGCTCTAGTACTCAGATCTCCCACAATCTTAACTGATGTTCTCATCATTACGTTATTATGCTGAGGGCAGAAAGCAGAACTACTGACTGTATTTCAAAATACATAGGCATAATTGAATATCTAATATGAAGGGAAGTGAGTTATGTAAATGCCTTGAGTAGGCAGTAGTCTGTTCAGGAAACCTGCAGTATCAATAGGTGCAAAGGCAGAGCAGACTTGCCTTCTGAGCTTGGTCGGTAAACAAGTTCTTGCTAATCCAACAGTTAGTGCTATGATCATTTGTCTCTTGTTCTTATTCTGTTTATTTATTTTTTATTTTTTAACAGTAATTTATGGAAAGAAAGTGATTTAATCTGCAGATCAAAGTGCTGCATAGGGCATAGATTTAGGAGATAGTGCGCACCCCCTAAATCTAACCTCCACAAAGTTTTGTGCATGACTTAGCCTGCAAGTTGTATCCAGATCCGGATCTAGCATACAGAGTGGAGATGTAAACCACACAGATAAGCTTATGTGTTCAGTATAGGCCTAATATTTGATTTAGACAGGCATCAAGTCAGTGATATTTAACAGAAAAATAATTTGAAGTTCTTCCAGGACCAAACATTTGAAGAGAATTAATTTTGTGACCATTGACTACCATAAATAAATAATATTCTATACTCAGCTGAATTTAAATGCTAACGGAGTATTAATGAGAAACATTAAAATATTTGTTGAAATATAGATTCATGTGCTGCCTTTTTTGTTTGGTTAGTTGTTTGGTTTTTTAAAAGGATAGGAGATGCTTATCCCTAAAATCAATTTAGGCATATAGGCCAAATACTCTGAAATAGATTTTACACTTACCAACTAAAGTAGAAATCATATGGATGAAGTAGGCTTTGTTGTTCTAGGTTCCTGTGCCTTAATTTCCCCTTAATTAATTGGATTAGAAGCAGCCCTGCATTGTTTTACTATCAATTTCACCACCATTGATTCCAATGATGATTCTGTGTTTACACATGAATACAAATATTCCACTGATTTTTCTGACATGATATCCCTGATAGAGAAAAACTTATGAAATGGAGCTATAGTGCTCAATGAAATAGACATGTTCTTCTGTTTACACTTATGAATCCAATTTTATCTTCAGATGTTTACCAATTTAAATTTTTGCCAATCAGATTAGATTGGGAATATATAGAATTATTTAGCACTTTTTATATATTTTCTGATAAATCAAGCTAAAAGTCTTGGACACAGCCATCGTGGACTTATTGAGAACTCAAGATTTTATGCTAACATATTTAAATATTATAATTAAAATTGTTGCCTGTGTTTTGGCTCTTTCTTCAGAGAAATTTCTGAAACACTATATTTCAGTTTTTCATACAATAATCTAAAATTCTTTCATGATTTGCTGTTCTGTTTAGAGAAATTTTTCTCAATAATTGTTCTTGATTAGTGCTCTGTTTGCTTAGTTCCTCATAATTTCCTTTTTATTAGTTATTTTATGCTACAGATTTTCATGGTATGTGTTGAAGAAAAGAATTGGCATTTACATTGCAAGTATGTCTATAACCAGTTTCAGATATATACTACTGAAAATAAGGGATAGGTTACTATGAGAGAAAAGCCTGCAAAAACACTTGTTCCTTCAAATTTTTTTAAAGATAGACAGAAAATAGTTCATATTAGTGTCGAGCTCAGACTTTTATTTGATTATTTTCAGCATTAATTTGATCATTTCATAGCTTGAACTTATTTACCTGTTGATTCAGTCTTCAATATAAACTAGTTTTGACTTCAGTACTGTTACATCTTCAATTAACTCAATACAGTAATAGTAAAGCACAGCAGCCAGATGTTTCTTCTGTTGTGTTTTGCTATCAGACCCTTTTCAATAAAATCCATAAACAAACCTGTACTCTAAGTTCTAGTGGAAGCTCAGAGGTAAATAAGACATCCTAAATCTTTTTTATTAGACTTACTGATTTATATCTCAGTATTAGATATCCAAGAAGACTTCATATTGCAGTAATCACATGGAACACTCTAGACTCGGGGATCCTTTGAGGACTGCTAGGAAGAGGCAGGATCCGCCTGGCCAGGAAGGAACAAAGCAAATTTGCCAACAGGCCCACTCACACAGGGAGGACAGCTTCCAAGTAGGAAGGATACATGCAGGAGATGACATTCCCTAGAGTAGGGAGGAAGTGGTGGACAGTATTGGCAAACGTAGGGTAGTGTGGAGAAGAGTAACTTTGTGTTGAACAAGATAAGGCTGAAGGAAGCCTACCTAAGTGTATCTGCATAAATAAGGAAGTGATGAGAGGGCAGCATGATGGCAGAGGCTCTCAAATGTTTTCTGGGAACTCATCACCACTTCATTCCTCCCTGAAATGCCTGTGTCCTCACGAACAACATATAGGGAACATGGAATTAGGAACTAATTATGTCTGGGAATAGTTGCAGTGCTATGATCTCACTGGGATTTTAAGGATAAACATAGAATTTTTACAAAGGACAGGCAGAAAGGCATCAGGGAAACAAGCCCTTTATTTGAGAAAACAGTGAGAATGCATGAAACTTTACAAAGAGATGGAATGATAAACCAGGTAAAAGTTTATAGTTCAGCGTTAATACAGGGACTAATGTGCAATCCATTGTGATTGGACTCTGCTAAAAACCACCTGCTCAGGAAAAGATTGACAACTTTTTTTTTACATGTGTTCTACAAGGTTATGAACAAGACAGTTCACTATATACAGGTTTAAATTTTGTCAAGATTTATTGTAAGGTTTTTGGTGGGGTTTTTTGTTGTTTTGTGTTTGGTTTTGGTTTTTTTGTTTTGTATTGGTTTGGTTTTTTGGTAGTTTTTTTGTTTTGTTTTGTTTTGTTTTGTTTGGGTTTTTTGTGGTTTGTTTTGTTTGTTTTGCTTTGTTTTGTTTTAATTTTCTTTTTTTTTCTTTTTTTTTTTTTGACAACAGTGATAGACTCTGAAAGCCAGCTTGTCTTAATTGATGAGAGACTTCCTGGCTAAATTATGGGTTGTTGATTTGAAAGTGTGAAACACATTCCTGTAAAGGCCACAGTGACCTTTTGTCTTTCATTCAGTAAGGAATCAAAATGCAACATTTCAGTAAGCTAAGCTCAGTTGCTAAGGCACATAGTTTTCAACAAGAAAATCTATTTCATAGCATTTCATAAGGCAACATTTGAACACAGCTAGCCAAATTTCTGCATGTTCTTTCTGCTGTGATTAAACAATGGCTATTTGTTCCTGGCTGGCTCTCCCTATAGAAAGACAATCATTTATCTGTGTTGGCATTTTTTGTTCTGGAGTCTAATGTTTGCTTTACTTTAAGGAATGGGTGCTAACAGTTTATTTGGCTTTATGAGGAATAAATTCAGGGAATAAATTAATAATTATGTGGCAAACAGTTATTTTGAAATGATAGTATCTTAACAAATATTTGGAAAATTCAGCGTACTAACCTGGCTGTTTATTTTGGAAAATACAGTTTTTAAGGTGAACATTTATTTTAATCCATTTGTGGAAGATTTTTTGTTCCATTCAAATTTCTTGTTCATCCCCAACGACTCAGCAGAGGAGGCAGAGTGGGAAATCTGCAGCCATTGTTCAGCAATAACAAAAACACTGCTGTTGTTACTGACCCTGCTTGATTAACACACTTAAAACACAGAGCCATACAGGCTGCAGTGAAGAAAATTGGCTTCATCTCAGCCATACCTTGTCCATCAGCTCACTTTAAAATAGGCATGAAGGCTGAGACTTGGCTGTAAAAGCATAAGCATGAAGTGAAACTTAAAATATCTGAGCTCATCATGAGTGACCTTCTATGTGCTGTTTAGAATGCTGAGTGCATCTCTGAGGACCTCAGCTAGTTCTGTGAAGATAAGTTTGATATCTTGTACTTTCTGAAATTTCACCAGATGCATGTTAGGTAATTTGATCCCACTGTAGATACACATTTATTAGGTTGACCATGAGGTGCTTTTAGAACATTTCAGAAGCACATTAGAAAGGTGAATCACACACCTCACTTCTTAGGCAACCCTCTGCAACCTTACTTTATCAATCAATTGTAAGTGCTCAGCAGACCTAGTTACATGTAGGTGAGAGTTTTTGGTTATGAGAAGAATATAGAATATAGCTGTGTCAATGAAGTGACCCTCACTGGAACTAGAACTTTAATATTAGTAACTTAATCATGATGGCTTTTTAAAAATTATTTCCTTTTAAAAATGCGGTCTGCTTCAGAAAATCAATGCCAACCTTTTATTAAATTCAGGAGTCATTTCAGGGGCTTTGTGCTGCCTTATAATCTATGTTTCCTTACAGAAATTACTCATCTTGGCTCCAAATTTTTATTTTGTTTGGGAAGAAGAACATTAAACATTCTTATATATGTGGTTAAAATGATGCTGCATCATATGGTTGCTGCAACACATCAGTTGCTGTGTATGTAAAGTTCAAACAACATAATTTTATTACTAGTGTCTATTATTGTTATCAATATGTCTAATTATTGTTATCAATATGTCTATTATATTGTTATCAATTGTATATATTGTATATCAATGTCTATTATATTGTTGTCTGTGTCAGACTGTGAAGAATACAAGACAAAAAGAGATTTGTTCACTATAGCTAAATAACATGGAAGATAAGTTGACTGAACTTTTGCTATGATTTTGCAAATCATAAAAAAGGTTATTGTTAAGTCAATATTGAGAGCATTTTATTTCGGGTTGGGAATTACATTTTATTCCTTAAGCACTGATCTATACACAATGAAAACACAAAGTAAAAACCAAAATGGCTGTGTGGTGATCCTACTTCCTGAAGACCAGTTTGATTAAGAGTCATGGAGAAATATAGAAAAAAATACAGGTAAGAATCAGAGATTTTGAATATTTTATATAATTATATATCAAGAAATTCATATCAAGATCTCTTGCTTTTAGTCCAACAAAAAATAATGAAGACTACAGAAATAAGATCACAAGATATCTGAGTGAACAGAGTGTCTAAATGCAACATGAACTTCTTTGCTTTCCAGTTCACAGACAATGAACAGTTTACAGATGGAGACATGAGCTGGCTCAGGCTAATCTTTGGATCCTGGACTTTGTGTACCAGATACATATGACTGAGAAATGAATCATTAGGCCACTCTAGGCTACTCTCAATACTACTCTAGCTGATAAAAATACAAGGATGTGGACTCAGCCACAAATGTCACCAGCTGTTACATTCTAGCAGCCTCAGTAGGAATTAAGAAAACAATGGCAAATTAGGCAGAAAGAAAAAAGAAAGAATAAATATAACAGAGAAGCAGTAGAAATTAGTGTAATTAAATTTGATGGTTAGGACATTTTCAAGTCTGATTTACATTTCTAGAGCATTTCAGGACTTCAGAAGCAGCATTTTACAATCTGTGACACTAAACAAAGGCTGCTAGTGAGAATTATTTCCAAAATCCAACTTTTGTCTTCAATATGATAGGATTCTTCAGGAAGAATATCAGTCGAACCAACAAGACTAGTCCATTACAAGGTTATTGCTGGCCTCTTTTCTCTTCTGTCTTCCCTCAGTATTATCTCCTAGGTACATTTTCTTGGCTCTTATCAGGGGCTCTTGTTCTGTGGACCAAGAAAAGGAGTTTGAGTTTTGGTACTCATGCAGACACTTGCTCATTCCCCTACCCACAGGGATGAAGGAGACAATAAGAAGAGTAACAGTGAGAAATCTCATGGGTTGAGATAAAGACAATTCAAGAAGTGAAAGAAAAGGAGGAAAGAAAAAAAAGGAGAAAGAAATTATGCAAACATAATTAATCACTGCCTCCAATAAGAAGGCTGACACCTAACCAGTCTCTGAGCAACAACTAACTTGGAAGACAAACACTTTCCATCCTGTTTTTTGCTAATGATGTTATATGGCGTAGAATACCCTTCTGGAAGGGGGCAGTGTGAGAAACTGAGAAAGCCTTGATGTTTTGAAAGCACTGTCCCACATACTAATAATATTATATACTAAAACATTATAAAATAACATTAAAATATTAAATAAAATATTAAAATAACATTTTAAAACATTGGTGTGTTATAATGACAACTTCAGTCACAAATCTAAAACATAATGTTATGCACATTGTTATGAGGAAAGTTAACTACCTCCAAGACAGAGCCAGCACAATTTGAAATCTATATTCTTCTATTCCTGCAGAAATTTGAACCCAAGTATTTCCTTCATCAGTCATTCTTGCCATCTTTCTGTTTGTTGACTTAGAAAGATAATGTCTAATTTACCATCTTTTCAGTGTTAACTGGCCATGCAGCTGGGAGTTGCAAGGCTACCTGAACATCAAGCATGAGTGGGATTCCAGAGCAATGAGAAAGGAAACTGCTTTCTAGATTGTTACATTTTTGCTACTTAGCATATGTGCATGAGTAGTGCCACAAAAAACTGTTTCCTAAAATGTGGTTTACTGACTGCTTAATATAAGTGCAAAAATAACACTAGGAAGAAAATAAATTAATAAGGGTTAGAATGCTTTTAGTCCAAATTAGACTATTAATCAGCATGAAATGTCAAATTCATGAAGTTGGAGACAATATAACTCATTTGGCTATGAAAATTGGAATTCTACTCTCTGCTCTAAAGACCGCTTATTTGTTTTTTGCTGCACTATTTTAAAAAATGAAAAAGTTATAAAAGGAAAGAACAAGATCAAGGACCTTCTGTGTTTTCAGGAGAATGCCAGAATCATTTGGCTATAGTCACTTTTTCTTTTATTTGATGGCTCTTGATCCATTAATTTTGCATAGTTTTTTTACCCATAGCTGAGAAACCACCAGGAAGTTGAATCACCTCTCCTCACACTAATATAATATAATTACAGAAATTAACAGAGCATCAGCCAGAGGCTAGACAGAATCACTGCACTAGAACTTCTCAGGTACATATTTTGAAGCAAGTGAATTGAACTTTTAGCTTCTTGATGATTGAACTATTAAATAAACTGTTAAATTGGACTTTGAAAAATGCAGAATTGATTGGAATTAAGCTTTTTGAACATAGCTGACTTACAACAATCTATATTCTGTAGATTATCACATCTGGCTTCTCACTGATCCCTACTTTCATATACTAGGAAATTTCATCCCAAAATTAGCAGTTCTTCTAAATGAAGAGTATGTTAACTATCATCTATACTAGAGCTACATGGATTAAGGTATTTACATTAAATCTTTTCTTTTGTAGTTGGAATACAAAATCTATTTGTTCAAGAATTGCATATGTATTCTTTTATCTAAAGCTGTATTTCTGGTACTCTTTGATATTTCAGTGGTTATTTTCCTGAACTTCCAGCTGTCAATCTGGAAGCTTGTGTGTCTTCCATGCCATCATTTTTAGACTCCTGCAGTCATATCAAATATACTGAATATTTTCATACATCCCTATGAGGTACTTAAGGCAAAAAAAAAGAAAATCAGAAAGCCAAGATAGGAAGCTATGCTGCATTCCCTTGTAAATTATGTGACAAAATTATTTCCTGTATGCTGACTGTTAACATTTTCACACCTGCAGAGTTTAGTTAGCCAAACTCCAGTATGACACTGCCATGATGTATTGTTACTTGCATCTAAGGGTTTCTGTTTGCCAGAAATCACGCAGGAGGTCCTTAAACTGCAGCATGTGAAATGAGGTGAACTGAGATGAGATGCCTGTGCACCCTGCCCTTATGGGGAGTTCCAGTCACCATCCGGAGAGGAGAATAGCACTTATGTGTTTCATTTCATTAGGGGCACTAAAAGATAAATTAGCTTAATGCTGTACTAAAGGCTCCATATTATTACTACAGCAGCAGAAGTATATCACATTTTTATACTTAGAAAGCATTCAACATGATTGCAGAAAATAAACAACAAATTACTCTCAATCTTTACATGAATCTTCATGGCAGTGAAAACCACCAGTCAGGGATGTACAAAATTCCACACTAACTCATTACAACTAAAATGAAAATTCTTGGGGTTTTGGGGTGATTTTCTGTTTGCAATTTAAGTGAAGATCAAGAAAATTTATTGCATAGAAAACATTAGAGACATTCATATAAGATGCCAAACAGGTTTTGAAGCATCTGTGTTTGCCACTAAAATATTCCACAACCCAGTACAGCAAAGTTTCCATATCTTGTCTACAAGCCTAATAGATAGAAATATGCCTGAAATTTTCCATCTGTAGCATTCCATGTTTGCCCATTTAATGAAGCATTTTCTTAAATCACACACACTCTTCCTTTCCCCCATAAAAACTTTAAGATTTTACTGGGGAGAATAATTTCTAGGAGCAATGTCTTCCAGAGCTAGGAAAGACTAAATTTTGAGTTCTTTTTGGAATAAGAGAATGCAATTTTTTTTTTTTTTATGTTGTGAAAGATTTTTAATTTTTCAGGTTGCTCAGCTTGATTCTTTCCCTGACCCAGATGTAGGAACCAACAAGGTCTGCCTTGGCCGTCAACTTCTTAGGGGTTGCCTCCAGAAGAAACCTTAATCTGTGAAGATATTTAAGTATCCCTCATTTGCTCACCACATCCAGAAATTGTTATAAGGCCTTAGGATGTGACTTTTTTTTCCTATATATAGGCTGCCCCCAAAATTTTAGGGGTTCAAAACTAAACTGGCCAAAACTTAGTTGTTTACATGCCAGTATGTTTTAAATATTCTACTGCCATATACAATGCCTTAGAATATCCAAGACATAAACATAGGTCTAGCAGAGATAGCACAGGGCTGAAAGAATAGTCCAGGCACTTAGCAGCAGGAATGACAAGTGAAGGCTAAGCAGGACACTCAGATTTATTTAAAATAGCATTAAATACTACTCATATATTACTGAATCTAGCACGTACACTTGAGAAAGCTGTTCTAGAATCAGTTCCTTAACCCACTCATGGATGTCCAGTGTGGATTCATAGGGCAACTGAAGCAATCCTGGACCTCTATTAGATATGAGAAATAGACTCCTCCAAATTTTATAAGCTTCATCTAACCATGTTTTCTATATTTCCTCTGTTGTTTCCCTTAGCAGTTTCCAGCTACCATGATGAAATGAGCAGATCACTATTATGATTGTAAAATTCTAAGCAGCTGTTTGATAAAAAAAAAAGTATAAAAAAGTACATTTAAAAGTATTAAAAAAATAATAGTAAGACACAGAGGTTTTGTTCATCCTTTACTAACTTGGAGGCAAGATGGTATTTCAGTGATGCAGGATATCATTGGCCATTAAGTCTATGCTCAAGGTAGGCCTTGTTGCAGGTGACTGAGTAAACTGAACTGCAACACACCATCCTATAAGGCTCAGCCTCAAATGTAACTGGTTTGTTTTCTCTCCTTTTAAGGACAGTTTTGCAGCACATGGTGACAGTTATAAACCCTTTAAGTTTTTAAGTACACAAATGTTGTCAAAAAGGCAATGTGGGATGGACTGCAGTCTTTATATTTCCTTGATGCTGCAGATGATATTGTTTCTGTCCAAACAGCTGTTCTTGGCAGGAAACATTAAGTGCCCCACCCTACATATGCCATACAACTAATACTATTCTGATTAAATATGTTTCTAGAGTTGATTTATCATCCAGAAGTCAAACACATGGAATGATTGTGGAGATAGTTGAAAGATTTATAATTTTCAAATATATTGAAAAACAAAATAGGAGTGATAGAGGCTGAAAATGGGGATACACTCAACTGTACATAGATGAACAGTATTATTTTGGTTCACTTTGTGTATGGATACATGCTGTGTTTTTGCATTACTGTTCAGAGGAATTAATTTTTTATTTCAAAGCCTATTATTTATGGGGTGCTTGAAAATGTAGAACAAAATTGTCGATATAATTCGGTATACTGTTTTCCTCTTCCCAGTAAATGCCTGTACTCTCACCAGAAAGTTTTGTGATGTTTCAGGCTCTTCGCAGTCTCATTTCTTATTAGTAGAAGACACTGCATATATGAGCTACTTTATTCAAAGCCAAAAGTGCATAAAGCAATTAAGCAAGATTGATATATATATAAGTAATATTTGTCAGACTCTAAAATATCTCAATGTTTCATTATCAAACACTGTTTTTGATTAAATTTATGCAGTCATGACTACTACAAAACAGCATTTAGAATTTAATAAATATGTAATGTAAATATTTTATTTGAATTTATTAATTTTAGGTAGAAAATAGCTGTTTACTGATGAAATGTCCAGTATTCAGCTAAGATATTGTCATTTTGTCATACATTTCAAATAGTTACTGCAGGTATCTGTTTTAACTACAGACATAAGACCTAATATGACAGTATATATGAAATAAGCATACAATAGTTAATAAACACCCCATATAGTATAATAAACACTAACATAATAATTTGCATTTAATTTCTAAGCAATTTAGTGAATATTTTCTCCACATATCAGTAATTAATTCTAATGAATACTGTAGAATGAATTGGAAGTAAAGGTTGAACTAGCAATCAAATAAATATTAAAAGACACATAAAAATATTATGCTATTTTAGTTCTGTTTTTCTGAAAATATGTAGAAATCTTATTATACTGATGAGAGCTCTGCTTTTTAAAAGAAATAAGGAAATATGAACTTCCAGAGAAAAGTCTCCTTAATTCTGAAATCCATAGAATTTTCATGAAATTGTTTACGACCACAACATTGTTTGTTATGATGCCTCCGTTTAGTAATGAATAAGCAATGACATTTGCACTAATGAAGGTAAAACAGCCCCTAGTGATCTGACAAAATATTGAAAATAATATGTAACAGGCTGTTCACTCATAAAATTATTGCCTACTACTTTGGGAAACCTGCCCAGATGCATCAAATGGGACATTCTTGATGTTGAAAGAATGTCTTAGTTTTTTTCCTTTTGGTATGACCATCTTCCTCCCACTTTGCAAGCACTAAAACAGATGACATTGCTTTCTACAGCAATAATTATCTCAGGAAAATCCCTGCCCTTTTAAAATATGCATTGTCTCTTCACACAACTATAAAAATGAAATGTTAGTGAATTCAACAATGCTTTAGAAATTATTTTGACTTTTTATGCCCACTGAGCTGTCATGGTGCTTCTTGACAGATGGTGCTATTATTAAATGCAGGCAAAAATAAATTTAGCCCCAAAATTTTGGGAAGATTGGCAGAATGGCTACAGGTGTCTAACAGAAAGTTTTCCATCAAGAAGAACAGTTTTTATTTGATGATGACTGGAAAGATCACTTCAGAGAAGTGTTAACCTCCATTTCTCTCTGCAAAACTACAGTTAGTGTACCGACGTCTTTTTATATCATTATCTCTCAAGTGTAATGGCCTTATGAGATGCACCTGCTACAGTATCAGCAAGGCTCAGGAGCAAGCAAACAATATAAATGCTTCAGGGGAATATCAGTGTAAAGCTGTTGAAATCAAGCAGGATAAAAGTGCTGTGGATTAAATGTACCCTGTGTACCCCAGGGAATTATGGTACATTGCACCTGGAGCGGAATATAGAACCACTCACAGAGTGAAATTTTTAGCATCACTTTAAAATACTAAATAAAAGCACTTACTGATAATTCAGTGAAAATGTAGGTAGTGTTCCTCAGGAGCATTTAAGAGTTCTTGTGCTGAAGTTAAGGTTGATAATATTTTGCTTGCAATTTCTGAAACATAACAATGTACTTGGAAAAACACTTGGTATAGATATAACGTGTCCACAAGTTTTATTCCTGATTCAATGATGTCTGAATCATTCATATGAAGTTATTCCTTCCTTAGCTTAGAGTTGCCAACCTTTTTGAGCAAAACTAGTATTTTTTCATCCATCTGCATTTGTTGCTATGGAATAAAATGTGAAAATACAAGAAATTACCTACCTTTCAGTATTTTAACTTAGACTAATTGTAAGAAGCTAATGAAGTTAGCTTTTGCTTTTATTTGAAGAAGTTTTGAAGACTTATGTTCATATAAACAAGCTGGAAGCATTTTGCATTACAGATTGCTATTTCATGTTGACTAAAATTTACTTAGCTCTTGAAGTAAAAAGAGACTAATGTACAAAAGTTCTGTGATTAATAAATCACCCCTGACTATTATATTGAACATTTGCATAATTTTCTCTATTCAATTAAAATACCTATAATCCGGAATCACAATATATAAACCAGAAAATATCTTCCTAGTTTATTCACTTAGGTGGATAATTAAGTCACATAAATTCTCTTTGCATGCAAATTGCAGTATTTCTGAATTACATCAGTAAATAAGTGAAGGGTAGTAGTGTTCAGTAATTTTTGAAAGGATAGAAAGGGAATGACAAGATATAATCCCCTGCTGTTCTGAATGTAGCACATAAAAAGTAATACTTCACCTGGATTTGTCTGGATTTCTTCAATACTTGACACAAGAGTTTCAATAACTAAGCTTCATGTTGAAAACAAATGGTTACCTCTGGAGTACAGACATGAGAGCTTTTTCATCAAATAATCTAAGTAGTTTGAATGTGATTGTAGAGAGACAGGATCACCTTATAAAATACAGCTTGACAATGAAATAACCTATGAATAAGAGTGGTTTCTCTGAGTAGGCAATTTAAAACTGTCTAAAACCAGAAGTGAAATTTAAAAACAAATTTCATTCTCTACATGTGTACCAAACCGAGAGAAAAGGAATTGTGTGAATTTTTTTGAAAAGATAGCTAGATATAGCTAAACTGATGGTGAAACAAACTACATGATCAAGAGTCTAAGAATGCTATAATAGGTTGCAAAGTAATCCTCAGATATTGAAAAGCATATTTTTTTTTCCAGTGGGAATGTGTTTGGTTAGAAATACAGTCTGTCACTTACACCCACAGTGAATCTAACTTCAGGAAGTAATTGCAGGCTTTAAAGGCAATGAAAAAAAATATCTAAGATGAAGAAATTGGTTTTCAAGGCTGTTGACATAAACAGAAACCTTAAAATTACATATTGGATGGGGATAATAAGAAATTAAATTCCTTTCTGCAGATGCAAAAGTTGCTTTTCTAAGAAATTCACAAAACCAAATTTCATTTTGTGCAGTCTTCTAATCTGCTAAGTAGAATTGTGACGATCATTTTCTACCCAAGTAGTTTTTGTTTCTTTCTATTAACAGTATTAACAGTGTGTGGTAATTAGAATATTGCAAATAAGGAGTAAAACGATGTTAAAGGATTAGGTGACTTTCATCAGGAGTAGTAAAATAGTGTGAATAATCCTAGGGTCACTTGGGACGAGCTGTGCATCCCCAGGCTGAGTGCAGAGGCATGTGAAGTGTGTCCCTGGCACAAGTGACACGGGCCATGCCTGGCTTCAGCTGCTCCCAGCACCCTCCATCTCACCCTTCCAGCCACCTCCTGTCCCACCAGGTGGGCACGCCAGGCCTGCCACCCACTGCACCTGCACATGGGTTCCTTCTCACATCAGGAGAAAAAGCAAGATCACAGCTTAGAAAAAATCAAGCTGTTTTGTGGCAGAACAAGGAGTTAGAAATGGGTGATAACAAGGGTTTGGTTTTTTTTCCCTGCAGAGATGAATAGTTAGTGCCAGATTGCTTGTGGAGGCTTCATGTGGCTTCAATTTTGACAGGTTTACACTTCTGCAGTGTTATTCTGATACTATCAATAATATCTAATAGCAAAACAAATGTTGTAGACATTTTGTGCGTAAGTAAGTTAAATCTGGGTTTATTTTAAAAAATAACAACTTCCCATTACAACTAAGCAACTTTGGAATCCTTTTTAAGTTAGTCAGAACGTGTATACATTTTCTAGTAGTGAAGGGGAAAAAAAGAGTTCTTGAAATATTTGATATTAACATCCACTCACAGAGATGTGAGTAAGTCTGTGTTACTGGTGTAGTTCAGTCTTAAACAGCTGTTTTTTGAAGTCAGAGCATGGATAGTCTTTGTTTTTTGCAGCTCCCTTTCCTAGATTTAAATGTGGTGGGCTAATTAGCCACATGCTGGGTTTAAATTCATAAGTGACATACTTTGGACAACACTTGCCAGGCTCTTTAGTTTGCAGTTTTGAATAGATGAAAAAACAAGTCTGGCTTGTAGATGGGTGAGTAAAAGTGGAGAGGTAGTAGGGATGGGTGAGTAAAAGTGGCAAGGTGAGTGGGATGGGCTGTGTACTTCACGCAGGTAGAGGGCAGAACTGTAGATGCTGAATTTGGACTGGGAATTACTATGAGCATTTAGCAGTAACTGAAATAAAATTTATTCTTTACATCTATGACATTTTTAGATCTGTATGCAACTTGATAGAAAATAACTCATGTAGTCTACCCAAAATATTAAGAGGGGATATTACCATGTGACATAAAGACTAACTTAAAAAAATCAACAGTAATCAACCACCCACCTTCTGTCGGAGAATCTTTTAAACAGAGCATCATCAGTTTTTGCCTTTGTTACTCCAGTCATCTCAACCGCTCCAAAAAACTGATTCCTTATCCTAAATTGAATTTTGAGGTATATAATAAAAACATAAAGATGGATCTAGTAAGTAGGGTTGTTGATATTTTGTGGAGAACTCTTATTTCATTCTTGTTTTGCCTTCACGTGAAATATTTTTAGTGTAGAATGCCATGTATACTCAGCTACTTGCAGTATACCCACAAATTTAACATTAAAAGTTCATTCTTGTTAATGGTAAAATTTCTTTTGTCTCATGCATACAAACAATTCCCTAAGTCAATGTTAACAGATAGCAATACTTCATATAATAATAAATGTAATCTACATTAATGACAAATTTAAAACTTTGCTTCAGTATAAAATTTTTCAACTATAAAGACTGTCAAATGGTTCTCTTCTAAATCTGCATTCCAAGAAGCAGTGTTTTCTTAGGTTTTAATGTCTTAGTATTTTTCATTGAAAAGAACTCCATTCACAGATTGATATCGTCTATTCCAAAGTTAACAATTACAGTAAGTTAAACAAATAATCATTTCAGTGGGCCACAGATTCATGTTTATACTTCGAGGGCACAAAATTTTTAATTGAGGCAAACACAAAGAGCTTATTTCCCTTTTTTGATTATTATAGTTTTAGAAATATACAGAAAGAGAGAATTCTTTCAGGCAAAGAGGCTCAATTTTATTTTTCTAATGAAAGAAAAAGTAAGAGATGCATTATAATCACACAAACCCATATAAGACTCAATTAAAATTTCCACTACAGGTGTCTGTATTCATAAAGTGTTATATTTTCCTTTGAAACTGAAAGAAACATGAACTACTTTAATGCAATTAATTACATCTTCATATTTGGGATTTTACTACTTCTATTTTGATTAGTAAAAACTGTTCAAAAAGTTTAAAGAAGGTTTTTTAGTCTGCCATATGATGCAGATAATTTGCAATAATGGTAAAAAATCCTTCGGTGTTACTACCCATTAAGTACATGAAGGCATAAATCAACATGGCTTGGAAATCATCCAAGCAAGGTGTTAAAGAGAAAGCTGTGGCAAAGAAGGAGGTTGGTGTTTGTGTCACTAAGTCCCTGTATAACTCTCCATTGCTACCCTTATTACTTAAGAATTTATCTAATTTCTGATCATAAAGGATAAATCAGTCTGATTTCCCAGCTGGACAGCATGAATAATTTTGTGGATTGCTACCACTGTATTTTTGCCTCATTTAATGCTGAACTTTTTGAGTCTTACTCATACAGCCTCTGATGTGCTGAATTTCAGCAGCTGAGTGTCTGTTGGAAAGCCAGAAGCAGCTTTTTGATATGTTGCCCAGTGTTAACCCACAGGGGGCTGCTGTAGACTGTGCAATGGATCATGCACCAGCTGGGAATTGCTGGGACCATATGCCAGATGGAGTTTTATCCAAAATCCCTATTGCCATGAGATAAGCCTGTTGCATATTCTGTGTAGCTTAGCCAGCCACTGGCATTAATGATCTTCTATGACCTTGTAGTATCAAAAAATGTACTGTTATGACAACTTATGATTATAGACTTTGGTTTTGTAATAAAAATAGTTCTAAGTCTTTCTTAATCAAGGAAAGTCCTTCATTATAAGTATTAATCAAGATGTCATTGGCTAGAGAAATAAGAAGAAAGAAGGAATCATTCAGAAATGGTAAATAAGAAACTCCTAACTTTAACACATTTTGAAAAAAAATACTGCCTAGGTAATATTTTCTGTACAACCTTTTCTGAAAAGAATCTGTTGACATTTGCTGATGACTCAAGTTCTTGATTTTTTGAGAACTTAGTACATATTCTTGAAGGAGTCATCAGCCATGCAGCTGTCTTGAATATGATTTTATTTTCACCTTTCTGGACTATGGTCTTTTTTCTGCAAATTTTCTTCATGGTAGTACCCAAGGTTCTAAAAGTTAAGCAAAGAGAAAACGTTTATTTATGCATAAATGAGAGGGAATAATTTTGTCAGAAATGATAGCATTTCAGATGTTTAAGAAGCAGTGCTTTTAGAAAGAAGTAATAAGAAAATATGCATAGCAATTTTAGTCTAAGAGCAGCAGCAGCTGTTGCAAATGTACTGATCTGTAACTGACAGCCTACCATTTTTTACCCTATGATGAGGCTGCTTAGCCTTGATAATGCAAGAATATGCCAGCTGCAAAATTTCTTCAGCTGGTATTCCATTGCTTAGTATAAGAAAAATTAGAAAGAATTTATAGAAGAGGTCCATCACTTCCGGAAAATCATATTGAAATCAGTGTCATTAGACACTTAATTCAAAATATAAACCATTTGCAAACAGAACTAGAAAACTTCAGGATAAAAGACAATATTGTCACTGATGATTAATGCACATCTTACTCAATTCAGGTGAATAGAGGGTTGAAGCTGTGAAGAGTAGCCCACACTGTAACAGGTTTTGTGGCAAGATCTGTGACCCCACGGGGGACCTGTGATGGAGCAATCTGCTCCTGAAGGACTGCACCTTCCAATAGGGAACCAAACTGTTCGTGAAGAACTGCGTCCCATGGGAAGGATCCATGTCAGCAACATTTATGGAGAATGGGACTCCATGCTTGAACAGGGGAAGAGGGAAAGAAGAAAGGTTAGGCAGAGACAAAGTATGATGACCTGACTGCAATACCCATACCTTACCCTCTGCTGCTTGAGGGGAGAAGGTAGAGGATTTGGGAGGGAAGTTGAGTCTGAGAAGAGAGGGATGGGGGAAGGTGTTCTAAGATTTGGTCTCATTAGCCTACTCTATTGTGAAGTGGCAATGAATTAAAATAATTTCCCGGAGTAAATTTTAATCGTGATGATAATTTTTAAGTAATGTCCTGTCCTTATCCTGATCCATTAGCCCTTTGTCATGTTTTCTCCCCCTGTTCTCTTGAGGGAGAGGATTGATAAAGCAGCCTAATGGACATCTGGTACCTTGCCAAGGTCAACTTGCCACATTAGGAAACTATAATTATTTCCCTTCTAGCACATATTATTGTTATTATCAAAATAGCATCTGGTTCCAGTTTTGCCTGGCCAATATTTTGATAGATATCTGATATATCTGATTCATAATCATAAGTTCAAGAACTGACCAATGTGGGAGCAATATTTACTACAGTGTTTGGAAGTGTCTGATTTCAAAGCAATGCAGTTTTTCTTGAATCAGAAAGAAAGAAATTTTTTTTTTAATATGCAGAAGGTACATGTTTTGTATCTATTCAGTCAAAACAAATGAAATTTTATTAAATTTCATTACTCAGCAAACCACAAACTGTTTAAAAGAAAGATTTTTGAAAGTCCTAGGCATAAGCAATGTGAAGGACAAGATTTTTCAATCATAAATGAGGGCGATACTGACTGGCCTAAATTTCTATTAGAGGTACTTAATGTGTTACATGATCCAGTCAATCCTCTGCTGTCTAATTGCAGACCACAAATTAAACAATGAGCTTTTACTGTGGAGACCAGGAAATGAATCTGTAAAAAAAGCATAATAACTTCCTAATGGCACCCAACAAGCTGTTACTGAGTTATTCAGTGTAGTTTCATTTAATGCAGTAATTCATAACAGATACAGTTTAAGGAAAGCAAAAGATAGGAAAGATGTGGTCACAACACAGTTTTGGCATGAACTGGAGGAGTACAATAATTTTGTTTCTTAGATCACTTCTCTTCGGAAGGATGGAGTCTATTATCTCATGGAGCCTGAAATAATGCTAAAAAGCTACAAGAAACAACTGAGATTTCTGCCTTCAGCCAAATCATCACTGGTAAGGGTGAGCCCTGAAGATGCCTCACCCTGGCATGAACTAAGACCTATGTATGCTTAAATGGAAACTGCAGCAAGACTTTTTTGGCAGCAAGCTTCTTTTCTTCTATGTATTCTCACCATTCTCACCTCAGCTTCACTCAGTCACAATCACCACCAATCCACAGGGTGTCTTTCTGAAAGCTGCAGATTCTTTGAAGTCTATTGGGTCTTCTCAGTTTTAATTTAATATTGTTCTAGTTATAATAAAAAGGGCTAGTTAAAAATCATTTTCTAATTTCAAAATCATAGCAGTAGTATATTTTAATTTACAAGTCTTGACACGGGTATTTCATGGAACAAAAAAGAAGCTAATATAAGAATAAATAAGATCTGTTCTGATTTTTGTTCAGTTCTAATGCAAATACTTGTGTACATGTAATTATATGAAAGTAAAAACACAACTCCAGTTATTCATTCACATACTGCCATTCACCCATTCATTCTATTGCCTGTCACAAAGGTTTCAATTAGTGATATATATAACTATCTATTAAACAAAAGTAGACTTATCTCAATTTTGAATTTGAAAATTCCCCTAGTATTTCAAGAATGTGTTTGTTTGGCATTTTTTTCTCCTGACCATGTCATCTACATTTAAAATACAATAAGTGATAAATACAAGATTTCCAAAGCTTTTACTTTTAAAGAATTTGCCATTCAGTGACTTGAGATTATACAGTGCAAGCCAATTTATTTGAAAAACGTACTAATATTCAAAAAAATTTTTCATTCCAAATGTTTTTACCTTTTTTAGTTAATATCTAATGTTGAAATTAGCTGTTGATAGCTACAGAATTCAAATTAGAGATAGATATATTTAGTATACTGAAAAATCAGAAATCAGATATGAAATGTAAACCCCCTCAAGAAAAACCCACATATTCTATGCTACACTGGGTCTGTATGAGTTCTTGTTACTTAGATTTTTTTTTAATTTGTTTTTATCTCCTGTTATTTTGTTGTTGTTTTTAAGAAATTAATGTGTCACTGGAATCCTCTTTTGTTGTAGTTAAAACAGGTTTCACTGGTTAAGCTTACATCTGCAACTCTAAGACAGTAGGGATAGTTTTAGATCATGGAGTTAACACATCTTCTGCAAGCCATGCCTTGCCCACAGTCACAAAAAACACTTCTGTATTATACTTACATGTTGCTGAACTGATATTTTTAATTCTGCCCTATTAACCTCTATGATATTAGTTATTTTTTTGAAATACAGTAAATATCCAAAATATATATAACTCCAGCTTTAGGTATGCCTTTTGACAAAATTTACTCAAGAAGTTGCTTTCAAAATTATCTAAATTGAACCATGTCTGACATTCTAGTGCAGTGAAACCTACATGGCCTTAGGAGTGATACAACATGTAGTATCAAAATTAATCAATTAAATTAATTTAGTCTAATTAGACTAATATAATTTCGTCCTTTTAAAAGAAGACATTCTAGAAATTTGGTAAAAAATCTTAAAACTGATTAATTAATTCCAAATGTCTTTCTTCTTTCTCTGTTGGGAAGAAATCACATAAACATTCATTCATCATGTCCATCTTCCTCAAAGTCACCAGGACTATCAAAAAGACCAGAAACTTTGACAAAATATTTTAAGAACCTCTCAGAACCCTTCTAAGCATGTTTCATGATATTGGTATACTTATATTACACTGGTACAGGAGTGGTTATGGAAAGCAAGAGTTATGCTTCCATTTTATTATTTTTCCTAGTGATTGACTATAAAGATAAAAGGATCGAATTCCTTCTCTACTCTGCTTCTGTATGATCAGCTGCCTCATAAGGCAGCAGTAGGGGGAAAAAGATCTCTTCCATTCAGTAGTAAGATGTGTATATTGCTTGGAAGTCTACATGTTTTGATGTCCCTATTACCATGAATTTAATGTACATCCTTTATTTACAGCATTTAAAGAAATGCTATTTTTTATTGCATATTAAAATCATTATTAAAAATCAGTTCTTGATTGACTTCCTTAGTCAATATTTCTGCACTAATCAGTGGTGAGAAAGGAAATGAAGTTGCACAAAATTGCAGTATTTGGACAATTTATGCAGACTGTTATTAGAGTGTAAATAAATGGGTCATTAGGTTGCTATGCTTTTTTTTTTTTTACTTGTTCAAGAAATGTTCATCTTAATATGACTGGATTGCTGAGAATGAATTAAGCACACTGCAGATCAGAGCTCTATACTTATCTTTTGCTTGAATAATGCAATAATTCTAAATTTTCTGGCAAAGTGGGATCATGAAAAACCCTGAAAATGCGCTGTACGTTTAACATGATTTTTGAAGATCATCTGTGGATAGCAAGACCACAAATGACTTCTCAACAGAGATATGTATTCCAAGGCAATTTACATAGAAGATTGCTTATGACAGGCCTAAGACCAGATTATTTTAGAAAAATCAGAAGAAAACCAGAAAAATAGAATATTAACTCCTCTGTATCTGGTGAAGTCACAAATTCAGTGATAAGTCTTATTTTCACCAAGATGTCTCAGATAAAAAAATAATCATAAGCTTCTGGTTTTGGTGAGTTTGGTTTTGTTACTTTATTCCTTTCCAATATCTCCTAATATTTTTAATTCCTTCTTTTGTTTCTTTACATTTCTGACTGATTTATACAGAGTATGAATAAGTGAAAAATTGTCTTCCATGCTTTAAATCATAGCCAAGCTTGCCACCTTCATTTGCAGATTTGAGCAGAAGATGATACATGGTCATATAGTTTATGGCATCACAGATCATTGCATGTCAGGAAGTTGGTACCTTGACACTCATGTGTCAATTGCTTGAGAAAGCAATTACAGAGGCCTGACAAGTTAAGAGCTTCAATAAGGAACAGGAGACACGGCAGATTTTTGCTAATCCCATATGCAACTTCAACTGTGCAACAGCCTAGTACCATCTGCTAAAGAAGCAGAAACCAACATCACAAATTTACAACAAAATTTCCAAAAACCCTGGTATGGACTATATTCCTTGAGGTGAATCTGCATGCAGCAATCTTTGCGTAGATCTGGTACAGACAGATCCACAGGCACACACATGATGAATGCCCCACCACGACAGATGGTGACAAGTGGGGCTACTGTGCACACATATGCTGCTCAGGGGCTGACCATGAATATGAGCCAGCTGCAGATGATAAACTGGAATATCTTCCTAAAACATGCCCTGGCAATTAAAACTGAGCCAAGTCATTGACCTGAGTGCATTATTCTACAAGATACTTCACTTTGCTTTAAGATTAACTCAAAAGTGATGTTGCAGGTAGCTATGGTAATAAGGAAACCATAAGATGCATCTTAATCTCTCCCTTCCTAATGTCAAATTGAGAGATACAACCTGGGACCTACTGTGTGAAATGAATGCATTGTATAGAGATGTCTAAATGAGCAGATATCCCTATGCAGATTTTACTGACTACTGTTGAGTTTTAAGGGAGGTAAAGAGCACATCAGGAACAAAGGTAGTGTGCATAGCAATCTGTGAGGGTAAATTTTTAGAAAGTTCCCAAGGTTATTTTACTGACTATAAAATCTAAAAGAACTTTTCACAAATACCCTTAAAAATATTTTACCTTTTCCACTGTGCCCATGAATACCTCTTCTTTTTCCAAATCTGTTTCCACTTATGATTCACAATGCAGTTACTGGAGAAGCTGGTAAGACTCCTGATCACTTCATAGACACTTTTCAAAATCTTCTGCAGCCAAACATGCATGCATGGCGTTATCCACACTGAGTGGATGCCAAATGCCAAATGCCTAGCTTAATGAAAAGATAGTCAATGGAAAGGAAGTCAAGAAAATTGTCATTCACTCACTTGATTCAGCATAAGTTTATGGTGCCACTTGAGAAGTCCTATAACCATTCTTCACTTGCCTGTCTTAATGTTCACCATGCCTTTAATCACTTAAGCATCTTAGAGCATTTCAAAGACCAAACATTAGTGCAGGTCAGCCTTCTGTCTTCTGTCCAGTCTCACCATTTTCCTTTTTCAGGTAACAAACACCTCATACACCACACATGCCTTCACTTCTAAAGAAAACTGACAACTTCCTCCAACCAGAATTAGCCAAACAGGATGCTATTCAGACAGGTCAGCAATGGAACTGTTTGATCTGCTAAGTACATTCCAATTTGATTGGTAACCTCTATATATTTCAAAAGATATCAGCCATTCTCATTATGTTTGGCTTCTGTAAAGCTGCACTTAACCAGCAGTACTGATTTGTTGGTTCCTGTTTGATTTAGCTGTTCTGCACCTTTCTTCTGTATTGCTCCTTTGAAGGTGTGAGAATCTATTCAATCCACTGCTCCTAAACTCACAGTTTTTCACAGTTCTGAGACATGAAAGAGTGGCTAAGTGTCAAAAGCTCTAAGTGGCTTTATATATACATATATATAAATATGTATATTTATATATACATATATATATTTAGGTGTGAATGCATGCATATATATATGTGCATATGTATGTCAGCATGCATGTATCCACAAAACTGATTACTGTGTGAGTTTTTTCAGTCATTTTTCACCACAGACTTTTGTGAGCTGCAAAGATCTTTACATTAAAAAAAAATATTAATAAGATCAGTTGTTGGGCTGATGCTCCATCCCAAAGTTAATTTTTTTATAATTCAATGTAGAAATTACAGTCCTTTTTTTTCCCATATTTTCTTCATTGTACCATGACCTTGAAAGTAAGACAGCAGTGAGAGCACTGTTGGTGGACAATTTCTTAATAAAACCCTGTTATAAATGTAAAAAGTAGGATACATTTCCTACTTTTCAGTAATATTTTTTGTGTAATTTTAATTACTGATTAATTTAAAGAGTCTGTAATTTTCCCACTAATCATAGTCCAAAGGATTAACTCATATTTACACTAATGATTTTTTTCTTCTTGCTGTCTTTGATTTCTCTCTGTAGGATGTCCCTGAATGGCTTTCATATTCCTTTAATTGATATTTTACCAGCACTCATTTTCTTCTTCAGTTTGAAGCACATCTTTTATCTAATTTAATCCCTTCTCTGCCTCTTACTTCTCCAACAGCAGCTCTTTACTAGTACTGACATTGGCCATCTGGCCATCTGTAAATACAGTAAAGAACCAAAGGCAAAATCACATATTTCTCCTTAGCACTTCAAGATGCTAAGTAATAATTAATATTACATAACTTACTACTAAAATGAATAAGTTTAATATTATAGCTAATGCATCACTTATTTGCAACATTTAGAATTATTTATGATCCTTGTAAGGATCTAATGGGTAGATGAAATACAAGGATTAAAATTCCAAATGTCTTATGTCTACACCAACAGGCATTTTTCATATTGCCTAATCCTAAAGTAACAATGTCTGTTTATTGGAAACTAATACAACAAAAAGCTTTAACAATACTTCTCCATACCACTCCAACAAAAACAAGTAAGCAAACAGCCTTTGTAAAACTAAGCAGAAAAACAAATAAAAACTGGAAGTGACTAAACCATCTTATTAATCTCACACACAGTTTTAAAAGATTTTGTTATTACATGGCCTACATCATTAAGGCTGAGAGTCCTCAGTACATTAAAACAAATTGATCATTTGCATCATATCTATCAAAATTCCAAAATATATTTAGCTCTCACTTGTAGTTTTCATTGTGCAACGAGTGAAGTTTTCTAGAGGAATTCTTTAACATTATTCACATGCTTAATAGATGCACTGTATCCGCTAAATACCTACATGAAATGCAAATAAGAGCAGCTCAGTAATACAAGCAGATGCTTGCATTTCTCTTTATTTATATGTGTGTGCATACATGATTAGATACTCATATATCATGGAGGCATAGTACTTACTGCACATTTGTGTACATCCATAATATATGTTTATGTAGGCACATGTGTATATGTGCATACACAGAATAAATAACAGAATTGCCGAATCACAGAGATTTGAGGTTTCAGGGCACCTCCTGAGGTCATCTGGCCCACCCTTCTGCTCGAGCAGGGTCACCAACAGCCAGTTGCCCGCGACCAGGTTCACAATATATTCAAGAAAGGAGACTCCACAACCTCCCTGGGCAGCCTGGTGCCAGTGCTCAGTCAGCCTCAGAGTAAAAAGTGTTTTACTATGGCATCCTTCTGATGTTCAGAAAGAGCTTCCTGTGTTTCCGTTTGTGACCATTCTCTGTGGTTCTTCTACTGGTCACCACTGATAATAGCTTGACTCCTTCACAACACGGTGTCCCAGCCCTTTACCATGAACTGCTTTGTGGCTGGGTGGCCCTTAGTATCTACTGGTGCTGAATGATTCTTACCCAGGTGCAGAACTTGTCAGTTCCCTTTGCTGAGGTCCAACACAGGTGTTCCTGTGAGCCATTTCTCCAGTCTGTCAAGGTTCTTCTGCATGACAGCACAAATGGCAGCCTGTTCTTATTTTATGTCATCTGTGAAGATGCTGCATTCTACCCCATCATTCAGTTCATTAAAAAAATAAAAAAGAAAAAAAAGTTTAATAGTATTGGACCCAGTATTGACTCATGAAACACACCACTATTCATTAGCCTCCAAATGGATTTTTTGCCACTGGTCACTGCCTTCTTGGAGTAGCCAGATACTGTAGTTCCTTCACGCTCCTTGTTAAGTCAGAATAGGTAAGAAAGATAAATTAAAAAGTCTGTTTGAACATAGCCTTCTCCTAGATTTGTAGGAATGCAAGAAAGATATTTTTCACTTTAAGTCAGTCTCACAAGCTTGTATGGATACAGACATAGGAGTAGGAAAACAAAGATGTAAAACTAAAAGTGGGTAGTAGGAGTAAAAGCACAGATGTACAGCTCACAGTGTGTAAAAATATTTTCTTAAAATTACCCTGAAAGAAGAAAATAATATAGCAGCTGTAGCAAAATCATTAGAAAAGGAAATCAAAAAGGGTAGAAAGGTGTTCTGTTCTCTAAGATCAAGTAATTTTGTCTCTCCCTTGACTAGTCCCTCTGTACCTTTGTTGTGATAAACTTTTGTTCTCAGACAATAATATTGTGCCAAGAATTCTGCTTTATTATCTGGAAAACAAAATTGTGAAAATCACCAGAATTTTCTCTTGCATTCCCTTGTCCCTTCCACCTACAGAAGAAGTGAAAGACCAAAGTTCAGTACATTATACCTTCAGTACATTATACATATACATATGGAAATCCAACTCCCAAACTCTCACAAATATTTCTTTACACCATGCTTTCTGCTCTCTCAATCAAAATGTTGATACCCTGGCTGACATGTAAGTGGCTGAATTTGTGGTGATGACATACCTAGAGGATATGTTCATATGTAATCAGATGATGAAGGCAAACACAGTCATCTGCTAGGTGATCCCTGCTTTTGACACAACAGAAAATAAGTTTAGCATTATAATGTAAAGTGATGTGTCATAAAAAACCAATAAACAAAAACTTAGGGAAATTACCATTTTCCTTTGATACAAGAAATCCTTGCCAAAATAAAGGGCCAAATTACATAAAAGTGTTAATCTGCAATGAAACACTTAATTGTAAAAACTTTATGTGAAATCTTTCCAAGAACTGGGTGACCAGTTGAAGAGCCAAAGGGCTGGTATTTCCCAAGGGTATCAGTAAGTGACAAGCTGATGTAGTGCTGAATCTACAAATCAGAGTAAAATGAGAAGCAAAAAGATGTATTATATCAAGAATCTTCTAACTTAGATCATATCTAAGGGCAGAGAGGTGGGAGGAAGTTGCTTACTTGAGACAACAAAGTCTTAAGACTAGTAGGCAAGGTAAACAGAAACAAAGCCTTATGAGAGAGCTCTTCCAACACTTAAAATTAACTGATGTGTCCATGCAACCTCTACTTGTAATCGTACAACTGGGACTGGACAACAAACCACTGCTGCAACTCTGTAATTAGGGATGAATGACTTGTATGTGAACAGCTATGTGTGGTTTCATCTGAATGTGTTTGTACTGATAAACTAAACAGAAAAGCTTCTGATAATTTTGTTGATGGATTATATTTCAGTACATGACAGCATAATACTTTAATTTTTTCTATAAATGACATGATCATGTAAAGGAGATGTCACACACAGGTAGGCTTTGCATAACCAGCTGAGCAATGGTGTTTGTCCTATCACAAACCTTTGACACAAAAATAGAATTCCCTGGGAAGCCACATCTAGTGCTTGCTGTTTAATACTGAATCTCATTTTAGGGTGGAATGAATCATGCTCTGAAGGTACCTATATGTCTTTATTGATTTGGTAATGAAACATCTTCTACATCTTCTACGTGCTTAATTTTCAGACAGTTAAAGTCAAGTGGTATGAATCTTACTCTAGGTGTCCAAGGGAATTTTAAGTCACTACAGTGATATGCCTTCAGAAGTGTCTAATGCAATATGCTCTCAAGAGAAATGAAAATTAAAGAAGGATTTTGAGGAATTTTATATGCCTGATTTCAGCTTAAGTCCTGCAGTGTACCTAATAAATCTGTTTGGATCTTGAGCTACTCCTTTTCTTTAATGTAAGAAATGTGGATTTTTACAGTCTTCAGTCTCTTGTGCTTTGCTGGATGTTATGCTGTGTGGAGAGTTTGCATTGTGCCTGTTTTCTTACTCTGAGATTATGGTGAAGAAGTGTTTTCCTGCTATAATAATAAAAAGCTTTGAATTGATACATTACTTTCTAATTATTGGGATATTTTACAATTAAGTCACTTTTTGCTTGAATGATTTTCACATACCTCGTGGACTTATTTAGAACTTTAATATTAAACTTTGGTGTCAAAGCACCAAGTACTTTGATTTCAACCTTTTCCATAAGAGTCTAAGAAATGGTCGCTATGACTATAACTGCTTACTATTTTCTACACATCCTTGAGTGTAGATACATCTGAAGGGGGATGTAGTAAGATTTATTTAGTTAATGACTTCACAACATTTTGCTTCAGCACCACCTACATAAATTGCAGATGCCTGCGAATTTGTCACCTTCGGCTCTCCTGAATAGTTAGTGGAAAGAAATTTTTTGTTATATATGGCTATGAACTATAAAAATAGTACATATTTTATATCCATTTAGTAATTAGACATCATTTTTTGTGTTATTTACATACTTAATATATATATTACCATAAAAGGTAACATTACTATTCAGTTTAAGCTATAGTGGCAATCTCAGAACATGAACTCCCTGGACAATATGGATACAAGGCACGAATCTCAGGAATGTGTTTTGCCTTAGAGAGTGTAGAGAAGAGAAGATGCAGCTAAGCTGCCATTTAGCCATCTGCATTCTCTCCCTGGTTCTGCAGTTACTGCCAAGCACATTTCCATGTATATTACCAATGACTATGGCTTTGCATTTTTTAACTAGAAGTTATTTTCTTCTTTTTTATACAATACTTTAACTGTTCCTGCCTGGTTTCCTGTAGCAGCTGCCCCAGCATCTTCTCTGAATGCCAAGCCTGATTCAAAACAGAGCCAAAGAAGTGATTTCTGCTTCTTCTTCTTTCTCTTTTTTTAATTTATTTTTTCAAATTTATTTTTTTAGCTGTTCCAAAGGCATTTAACTTCCATTTACATAGATTCTGAGCAAGGGAACATGATGTTCTAGTTTGCCTACTTCCCACACATGAAAAAATAAGGAAGTGTTTGTCTTTACAGATTGATTGCTTTTCTTCATACTAGATGGAAGGAAAGTGCAATACTCCCACAATCATATGCACATACACTGTCACCTTGGAGATGCAGTATTGTAAGTTGGTGAGCAATCATGTACTGAAATGCAGATAATACACTTGGCCAGGGTCACTGTGACATTTTAAGTGTATGAATTTGATATCATTTTTACTGTTAATTACATGGGCTTTATGTATTCCTATTTCATCTCTTTCTACAAAAGTGGGGTGGAAGGAGCCATACTGCTCTCTCACATCTTATGAGAGAGATTCAGACCAAAATAAAGAAACAGTTGGAAATTTGCCTTTTTTTTTTTTTTTAACCATTGTTCCTATAAGGTTTTGTCCTTGCACAGAGATACAAGTGCTCCACTGTGCCACCTGTGTTCCCCCTTGTCTTCCCTTCAATTATCAAAAGGGAGAGCTTTATTGAAAGAATAATGACAGAGTCACAACAAGTAACTTCAGAAATAGAAGGCAAACAGGAGGGGAAGAAGCAGTTTGGAACAAAGTAAAGAGGCAGCAAAAGCAGCATGAGAAAAACATGTTACTAGTAGCTAGCTAGAAGTAGCTTATCTGAACTGCCTCTGCATGACACAGTCATAAACTTGGCAAAAATTATCATCTCCACTAGGATCTCCTGCAAAGAAATTACTCCTCTTTCACCTATAAAAATAAGTCCTTCAACTTCCTAGCCTATGGTTAAACTCCTCTAACAGCTCATTATTAAACTTCCTTACTTGGCAACACAAGGTAGCCACATGGCAGCAACACTTTTAAGAATAGTCCCTTAGCCTGTGTTAAATCCTCAATACTTCCTATTGGGAGACTATTTGGGTGAATACTTGTAGGCATAAGATAAATAATACTCTACAGAACTTTTCCAGCAATATAATCACACAGATAGTAGCTTTCCAAAGCCTGGAAACTGCCTGTCCGTTTTCAATTTACTAGGGTCTGCAGAGGTTTTCCTATATTTTCTCCATCACATGGGTGTAGCATATGAATCAGATCTATTGTAATCCTAGGAATAACTAATTTTGCCTTAGAGCTTACTGTATGTCTATGTCATTATAGCGTTACACAAAGAGGCTATGCTGGTATTTTTTTGTTTTGTTTTGGTTTTGTTTTTTTTTTTTAATAATAAAAGTTATAGAACCAAAATAAGCAAAACCTGTGATATCCTTACAACATAATGACAGAGAACATGCTATTTGGTGTGAGCTAGTTAGTTAAGTCAAAAATCCCCAGAACTAGGACTGCCGTCCTCTGAGCTCTGCAGATATATTACCTCAGCAGGACCAAGGGAATCCAAGTAATTTTGTACTGCTGTGTGTAGTATGGGCATTCTTTCTGCCTTTTACAGCCCAAAATTTGCAGTCAGTCAAGTGTATGGAAGGTAATGAGGAAGAAATATAAATAGAGTTATGCATATTTACATATAAATATGTCCTGGCTTCCTAGATTGGCATATTATTCTGGGTTAAGCTTCTTCCTACCTTCCTTCCTTCCTCACTTTCTTACCTCTAGGAGATGTCTTTATCACAGAATCCCTAATTTAATGTTAGAATGTGGTACCTTTAAATAGTCTCCTACTGCCTTTCTCATAACATTGTATCTTTTTTGCCTGGTTGTCTTTCACAGACTAGTACATTAGACCCTTGAAAATTCCAACAATATAGACTGAAAAACAGCAAGCTGAATAGTAATACAAAGACTTGAGACTGCCTGAGATTTCTTTCCTAACTCTCTCTATGCTGCTGGAATTCACTTACCCTATGGCTAGCAAACTAAACGTGCAATTATGTGGAGCAGCAAGTGAAAATAAGAAAATCATGTTTCACTAAAATTTTATTGTACAAAAATTCCCCTCATGCACTTATTCTAAAAGAATTATTTTTATGTGGAAAGTTTCCAGAAATATTCAGACCTTTATTGGCTCTTTGTTTGTTTTTTAAGAAGAAGGGTTTTTTAAATTTATTTATCCAAAGATTTTTTAGAAATACAGGACACAGAACAGTAAGAAGACTAAGAGACTATTGAGTTCATACATCTAACCTTAAAAGAAAAACATATTATTTAATTAAATGTTTACATAGCTATTTATGATAAAAAGCCAACAAAAACACAGTACATAATATAGAAAATTAGTCTAAGACTTCTCTATTTTAATTAATTTAAAAACATGTCCTGAACATTTTAAATATAATAAGAGGGGGAACTTGGAACTAATTAGTTCAGGTACTACAATTAACTTAATTATCTTCTATGATTATAAGGTACTCTTACCAGCTTTATTAAATTTTACATTGGAAGATGTCATTTTCAAGGTTTTAAAATATTTTCCACCTATAAAATGTTATTAAGGACATGTTTTGAAAGAAGGGTAATTTGTTATAACTTGTTATGTTTAAACCAGAGGATCAGTAAACTCAGAGGAGATTCTTCATTGCATCTATGCAGTTTGTTACACCTGACAGGTGAAAGTTCAGAAGTAGAGTTGTTCTCTTTCTCTTTTTAAGAAAGAAGCTCAAGAGTTTGAAGGATAGGAGGAGAGGAGTGGGAAATAAGCAACATCAGAAGTCTCCCAGTTCAAATCTGGAGTAAACCTGTTTATTATTTCCTCTCTGTACAGACATGGTATTCAGGTGTCTACCAAGTAATTTCAAAGCCGTGATTTTTGAAACAGGTTTATTTTTCAGAACGTGGCCCAATTTATCCTATTTTGCTATACTATTACTGAAAATATGTTGCTTTCGTGTAATTCAGAATTGAGGAGATCTGGGATCTATGTGATGATGTGTACTGGTAAACTGGTATATAAAAAATTGATCAAGGATGTGTGGAAATTCTGCAAAATCTCCAAGGGGAAAATTTTCCACCATTAAATATTTCAATCTATAATTTGTGTTGTAGTATTATTTTTTTCACCCTTCCTTCTCAACATCCTCTCTGCTTTAAATTTTGCACATAGAATACAGAGTGTATTGATTCAGAAGAACTCAACAGTCTTAATTACATACTTAGATTTCATAGATCATGCAGAGAAAAGAAGAGGGACATAATGAATATTAAGCTTAAGAGCACTCTTGTCTGCAATACACAACACACCATTTTCATTTAGAATGACATTTAGAATGACAAAGTCCTATAAAAATTTTGTATTTACCTGTGTGATCACCCAACAGGTAAGCTTCTACCAGCCTCAAGGGCTTTTTTGTCCACATTTTTAAAGGCATTGCATAGTTTGATGTAAGAAATTTAGCCCAAATTCCATGAATGTACTTATGCCAGCTAGTGCTCCTCTGAAACTCAAACTTTTTGCCTCCATAACTTGATTTCAGCATTGTTCAGTGGCTCAGGTGAGGCCTTTTTAGAATTATGTCAGTTATTTGTTGTCTTTTACAGCTTCATCCAGGATTCCTCTTTTCTAAGACTTCTTTCAACAGTCTGATACTTTTACTGTGGAGAACAGAGTACTGTAATCTTATTAAGGGTACTTGTCCACCAAAAAATAAAACCCCAACCTACAACAAAATACAACAAAAAAACCCCAAAGCCCAAATCCTCTTTTGTTGTTTGCTGTTGAGCAGGTTTTCAGTTTACATATATTTACAATGATTGCAGGGAAGGTGGGTGATATTAAAATAAGTTTTGGGCTTTGGTCTGAGATAATCACTCCAAGTATCCTTTATACAGAGATAGATAGAAATATGTAGTTTCAAGACATTACACATGTAATCTGAAATAGACATCTGAAAACATCATGAATGACATTATAAAGTGTCCATCCATCCACTGTCAGTAAAGACATAGCCAGCTGTCTCAGGTGTTTCCATTACAGATATCTAAATTTAGGTGAGCTATTTCTGCAAAACGGAAACAAATAAATAAATAAATATTTAAAATTAGGTTTATTTTCCATTTATCTTTTTTTTTCAAATAGCACTAAGTTACTTGTTGCTTATCTTGATTGCCATTCCAGTGGTGTGTGCGAAGTAACCATTTAGTAGATTGAATAAGAGGCATATATGAAAATCATTACTTATCATGAGTAATGTTCCTACAGACTCTTTCTATGCAGCTTTAGATGCTTAACAGTAAGACAAATGCTGTTCTAAACTAGGATTATAAACTGCCTGATTATTACACAGATAAAAGTCCAGAGACAATACAGACAAATTCATAACATTTGACAATGAGGGTGGTCCTGCCTTGGAGGTGGGTAACTTTGAGAGTCTGGATTGTATCTGTGGCTTCACCATGGTTGCTGGTTCAACAGCAAGACATCTGTTTTACCCCTCTCTTGACAGCTGCTATATGCCTTACCAGCTACGAGACACCACTGGGTTCCCCCCCTTGCAAGGATTCCAACAGATCCTGGTGGTGGTGTCTCCATTCTGCTCCACCCTCCAGTTAGTCCCTCTCAGTATGTATTGTGTATGGGAAGCTGGGCATGCTGACCACATTCCCTCCAGGGAGTAGCAACTGCACCTCCTCCTGTAATTTCCATACTGTTATAACTATATATTACTGTATAACTTTCCATCCTTCTCTATCCTCCATTTTATACCCCCTTAGCCTGTACTGTGTGGGGGAGTCAGGATTGGTGACTGCAATTTTTGTCGCTTTCCAGTGTTCTTTAGTTTTGCCCCCATTCTTCTTCCCATCTCTCCAAACTGTCAAGTTTCTTCTGAAGGGCTGCACAGCTCTCTGGTGTATCAGCCACTCATCCCAGCTTTATGTTGTTAGTGAACTTGATGAGGTTTCTTCATCTGACTAATTGATATATAAATTAAACAGTAGTGGGCCCAGTATTGAATCCTGGGGGACATCACTAGTGACTGGCCTCCAAACAGATCCTCTGCCACTGATTATGACCCTCTGGGATCTGACATGTAGCCAGTTCTCAATCCACTTCACTGTCCACTCATCCAGTCCACATTTCCTCAGTTTGCCTATGAGGATGTTAAGAGAGTGTTGAAAGCCTTGTTGGAGTTGAAGTAAACAATATCCACTGCTCTGGATCCCTGAATATCCCAGTGAACATCCCTGGAGGAAATCTCACATAAAATTTTCAAACACTTAGGCAGTTTTTTGTTTTGAGGGGTTCTTCTTTATGCGCTTTTTGCCTGTTCAGAATAAGGCAGGCCTTATTTGTGCACAAGATCACTGATGGATCAGGGTGTTTTGTTGACATCGGTGTACCAGACAGGGTAACTTGAAGCTTTCTGCTTCTAATAGAGGTACGGCTTTATGTAATCTAAAACAAAGACAACAACAAAAAAAACCCCACAAAACTCCAAACAAATAAGCAAACAAACAAACAAAAAACCCAAAGAAAACAACACAAAAAGGAAAACTCACCCCAAATCCAAAACCAAACACTTTGGAATCCCTTCAAAATGCAAAGCTTTCTATATTTCAAAAACCTTTTGTGCATCCTCTAGGTCTTTTTTACCTAAGCAGTATTAGAGGTAGCCATGTATTGTATCTGCAAATGCAGCAACTCTGAAGGGTTTCAGCACAGGTGCAGCACAAGAAGAATTGGTTGCCATTTACCCTGACAGTAACCACGAGGAAAAAACTATAAATTGGAAACACTTTTACTTTGAGTGTACCAAAATAGGCTGCTGAGTTGTCAAAGTTGTCAGGTATAATTTCAGAGGGCCCAGGAGGACATTCTATTTTGCTGCTGAAGGACTACATGCTATTAAATTTCTAGGAATGAGCTTTTAATTAGAGTAATTTTTTTAATATATGCAGAATTCTTTTGCCACTAAAAAAACATCACTAGGATTCAGCAGTGTAGGATTTTTGTTTATAAAAATTCTTCAACCTCCCCATCTGCATAGTTTACAAATCAACACTAAACTCATTCTTGTGTAAACTAAAGGTCTACCTCAAAGTTTTCACTTCCTGTTGACAACAGTAACTTGGTTCCATTTGTGAGTGAAAAACATTCTTCTTATTAGCTGTGGGCTGTGCAAAAAAATTTCTGGTTCTTTACAATTTGTTCCACTCCATAATACTCTGGCTGTGGATGAGGGCCTGCACACTTTTGATTTTCAGCAGTGTTGAAGAAAATGGAGAAATAACCTTTTCAACCCTCAAATCCCAGTGCTTGGGAAAAGCTGCTTAGTTTCATGGTTTAAAAATTTAAAGCCTATGAAACATATACTCGGGGATTGGGACTTACATGCACATGAATTCATCATCTCGAATCCTTTGCTATATATCCATTTTTTCTTTCAGAAGCTGGGTAACTAAAAACTAGTCAGCACAGCCTTTGGTGTTACACACTTATGCATCTGTAACCACAAACCTTTACATCCATAAGCATCACAATAAAAACCACAAGATATGTCACCTTTAAGCTCTCATTCTCCTTCAATTTTCCTTTTCATACCTTTTTGTTTATCTCATTTTGTTTTTGGTGCTAAGTCCAGAGCTTAACTGTCATTATGCTCCACTTTCTACATATATTTCTGGTCACAGGAAATACAGGGGTTTTTTCTGTTTCTGTTTTTCTGATGATACACATGAACCACCTGTTAGCAGCTTTTCCATACCTAAAGGGGCCTCCTACACAAAAGCTGGAGAGGGACTTTTAAAAAGGGCATATAGTAATAGAACAAGGGGGAAAAGATGTAAACAGAAAGAGAGTAGATTTAAGCTAGGTCTAAGGAAGAAATTTTTTGTTCTGAGTGAGATGAGACACTGGGAAAGGTTGCCTTTAGAAGCTGTGCCTCATAACTACAGTGTTCAAGACCAGATTGGATGGTGCTTTGAACAAGCTGGTCTAGTGGAAAGTCTCTACCTATGGCAAGAGGGTTGGAGCTACATTATTTTAAATGTCCATTTCAACAAAGACGGTGTTTCCAAATAATGAATGATTCAGTGCTTCCAAATATCAAGTCCATTTGTAATTTCTTCTGAATTATATACTTGTTTTCAGAATTCCATCAGTGATTTTCCTATACAAGCTCATAAGGTATTGTCTTCTTGTCCTGGCTTTCCATTATACTTGACCACGATACCTGTATCATCCTGCACAGCACAAACCCCAGAGGTTTCCGCAATAATTTTGTGTGGTCACTCTGGAAGTTTGGAGCTGAGGGTCTGGGGCTTCTTGGCCAGATTCCCCCAGACGGTTTCCTCTTTGCATGGCACAGCAGTTTCACTTCTGGCCTCACCAGACTCATCACTTGATCCACACATGTTCAGTTTTGTGCATGCTCCTCTACCCTCTTCAGGGGCACATTGCCCATCTTAAGATTTCCATCCCCACAATGGGTTAGGAGTTATTGAAACTCTCTGAAGTAGAGTCCAAGATGTTTGTTCTTTCCATTCACATTTAGACTTAGTTGAATCTTTCAGATTAAATTATATTTTAAAATATATTTTATAAAATGGTAACAAGTGTTTATATTGATTTATATTATTAATTTGTATTACATGCATAAAAAATCATTACTAATATGTTGTGGGTTTATATATATGCAATTATACACATTGTACATCCTTTTTAGGAAGGAAATTTACATACATTTATAGGCTTATATTTCTAATATGTCTGTGACTATATATTAATAAATTATATATATATCCTACATCTAATTTCATAGATGTACATATTACATATAGATACATATTTCTGAGGACTTTCAGAGCTTTCTGAAGCAGCCATACGATCACAGCACGTTTGTAAATCACGTGTGACAAAATGGCACCATGGTGGGCATGTGAGTGACTTGATGTACTTCTGGGGTGATCTAGAACATGTGGCTTCAGTTACCATCCAATCAATGGGATTCAAGGATCACATGGGGCAAGGTGAGGCACGTAAGCCTCTCATGTGATGGCAAAAGGGGCAGGACTTCTAGGCCCAGAAAGTCAGGTGGCTGTAAAGGGGGTAATGGGTGTGTCCACTTGTCATGGAAAAATGATTCATAAATATTACTGTTTATCTTGCATGATCATTTCCCTTTAAGAGCTGCTTTTGGGTAAAGAGATACTAAAATGTATTATATTGGCCCTGCAAATGGTCTGCATCTATAAGTGGCTCTGTTACACACTGTGACTTTTTTCTTCAGATATCATCTTGTGTACTATTTCAGACAAATATGAGAACTAACAGTGAATGGAAATTGAGAGCTTCACAAGTTCTTTTTAATGAAAAGGATATTTGGAAGTTTACTTTAAAAGATTGTTTAATCATCATTTTCTCTACTAAACATTTCTGCTGCTTTCTCACAATTCTCTATAATTTGCCCTAGCTAGCAGATTCTTTTTCTAACCAGTGTTTTGTCCTGCTGTGATTGAAATATAAGTCTGTATCCTAAAACTGTTGATTTCTCAAAGAAAAAATAATAATAACATAAAACAAGGAGGTTTATGTGTTTAAATCTATTTCCTAAGATAATTAGCCATTACATATATTATGAAATCACATGCAAAATCTATCACACTGAAGGCTCTTATACCTTCTATGGTTACTTTCTGCTGTGATGAGAGATTTGGAAACAGTAATGATTTGGTCCAATGAACAAACTTTCAGCTCCCTACGCTATATAGATGATAATAATACTTAGTGAATGACTGTGTCTGACAATGTTAACTTTTTTAGGTTCTCACTTTAAGTGTAATTTGGATTTTTATGTGAGATGCATAAACCCTTTCTATCTTTCATGTTCAGTTATATGCTTCTGGATTCAAACTGGAAAAATGGCTGAGAAACCAACCATAGGTAGCCAATAGGCCCTACACAAAAGTACAGTCTTATCTTCCAGTGTTTTAATAGAAGAATCTGAAAAGTATTTTTAGGTTAGCATACGGTTGTGCAACCCATTTTTCCTCCAATGAACTGAATGAATAGGTGCCATTTTTGGTTTCCAGATAGTTCCAATTCTGCCTCTTCTCTCACTTCCCTGAAGACATTCTTCTCTGTTTTGCAGCTCAGCAAAGATTTTATCTGGTACTTTATTATTTGCACCAAAAATAAATTATTTCTTGTTCCGTGCATTTGAGATAGTTTAAGAGTTAATCAAGCTAAGGATTCAGCTTTGCATGGCTCTATAATGAAAAATAAAAATTAAACAAATACTTCTACGTGGTCTGCACAGATGCTCAGCCATTTCCCATTAATCAGATTTTTTCTATTAATACTTTTTTTTAAGATCATACTTTGCTGATTTGTATGACTTCTTAATTCTGACCTGATTGTTTCATAGTAAATAGACCTGAAGTAGCAGATTTTAGCACAGAATTCAGAACAGAACCAACAGGTACTTAGTGATTCAGAAACATGAAAGAAAATTCAGGGTCCAGAGAGCAGACTTAATACTACATGAAATAGCTATTTGTGTCACACAGACAATAACCAGTGACAATCCTGAAATAGTAAGAGGAATGTTTTTATTGTCCAAAAGACAAGTTGATAATGCCAGATGAACTCTGACGACACTTCCTGTTGCCTGATGCCTGTCATGTATAATGGAACAGCCAGGAAGTGAATTTCACTCTCTCAGTTCATTTCCAAGCAATGAATTGTTAATTGCACACGCTACATCCTGTATTGCCTGTGGAAGAAAGTATACTGCAAATGTGTGGGTAAAGAAATGGATGACAGTTTTTGGAGGCTGGTTAGGGAAGTATCTGATGAGTTGGAGAGCTGAGAGGAAATGTTTTAAAGAACATTATCACTGTGACACAAAATCCATGCATTGTAGTTTAAAATCAGCAGCTGTGCCTGCAGTAACATCTCATATTGCTTGCATTCCAAGCGGGTGTACTGCTATTTTGAAATATCTGCAATTGCTGATCTGTCTCAACAGAAAGGTAAAAACAGCAAGATACCTGCAGCAAGTACTTACCTGCGGATGCCAGGAGCTGATAATCCTTTAAAACAGGTGATTTGTGTAACAAAGAGTTTTACAGCTCAAAGAAGTAAAGCAAAGGTAACTAACTAGTAAAAATACAGAGACTGATGGTATCACCTGCTAAACCTCTGAAGCCATTTGAGTTCCATTGTCTCTCTCATCTTGCTTGTTTTCTAACTGTCAGAAGAAACGATTTCACAAATCTTTTTTGTTCCAACTGCCAGCCTCATATGGATAGTTCAGGTACCTATCTTAACTCGCCACTAGATAACTATGTTTAGAAAACTAAATTTGACTCACTACAGCTTACGGTAAAAAAAAAAAAAAAAANAATAATCTTCAGGCATTAAAGATTTTTACATCTGAACAACTTCAGAAACTTGGTTAAAGACCACAGCTGATCTAATATATAAATAAGGGGTTATTTTTAATAAATACAACCTCCAGTAGATTTGATATAGTAGATGGGTCACAGGAAAAATGTATACCAACTGAGGTTGAGAAAGGAGTGAGGTATGCTTCTGATTAAATTTTAATGGAATTAGACTCATTGCTTTCTTGTCTGTCTAATAGCTGTTGTAACTGTGTAGTGTAGTCTGGATGTAGTTCACTTTAGCTAGAAATTTATTATTTCAAAGTAGTTAGAGAATAGGAATTAATTTTTTTTCTTGTGGCAGGTTCTATAAAATGAACCCCAACAATACAAAATTAATAATTACCTCTCTGTGTTTTTAGAATATTCAAATAAAACCAGAGTAAGTTACAGTAAAATATCTTGTATGATTAACATCTGCCATAACATGGACCTTGTTTTCCAATACTGATGATAATCAAATCATGTTCTCTACAACAAGATATGGAGAACACAGTTTCATCCTGAATTTTGTCACTCTGTATCCCATAACTTTATCTTGAATAGTAAAATTTTACAGTAGACATAATAATGTGTCATATATAATTTATGGAGGGCTACTCAAATATCAATAATAAAATGATAGATTGGTTTAGGATGGGAGGGACTTTCCAGGATTACCTAGTTCCATCTCTCCACCATGGCCAGGGACACTTTTTGCTACATCAGGTTGCTCAAAGCTCCATCCAATCTGACTGAGTATTATCAATGATGAGGCACCCACAACTTCTCTGCCAAACTGTTCCTGTGTCTCTGACTGCCCTCATTATAAGTGAGGTGGGAAACCTCATTGCCCACAACAGGATGTCTCCCACTACTGACACTCTGCACTTTCTCCTGGTGCTGCAGTGTAGCTCTGGCTCAGCTGGCTCTGATTTTTTTCTTTTTGGAGTGCCCTCAGTTCCTTATTAGATATGAGGACAGTGAACATATTCTCTAGGTACAAGTCTTCAGGAACAGCAGAAGCCATCTTCTTGGTGTCATCATGGGAGTTTCTACTTGCCACCCTAGAGAGGCCGAGAAGATAAGCTGATAATGTTATATCTCAAACATTAATGGCAGGAGAGAGATGAAGCCAGCCAAGGACTGTGGGTGGTAACAGCCAAAGAATGTTGGTAATAACAATTCTGTGAGAAAGAGCAGAATATGGCTGGAGAAGGGTAGGAAACATGGAGATAGGACAGGACTTTACTGGGACAAAAGTCCTTGTTCTAGTTCTTGGAAATAAGTACAAGACAGTGTAGTGCAAGTGCAAGAATGAGGCTGAAAATGGTATGGACATGAGGGGGGTTAAGACCACCAAGAACCCCTAAAGCCCTCCAACCGATTTCCAGAAAGGTCTAGAAGGACAGACTGTGACTGATAACTAATTTGCATAGAAAGTGAGAAACTTTTCTCTAAGAAGGTGCTTCCACCAAGCCCAGTGCATTTGCTCTGCATTTGCCCCAGGACTCTGGGCACCCCAGCTGGTTTTACAGATTTACACTACAGCCAGGACTGTTGATTGATTCCTTCCTTTCTCTCTCTCCCTCTCTCCCTCTCCTCTCTTTTTATTCATCTCTCTCTCCCCTCACTCTACCCTGTTATCCTAAACACGTGCTGTGCGCTTACGCTAGGAGGTCAGGGACTAACAAAGCAATTTCCATGCAAGTGTGTAATTTACTATAAAACTTTGTAACCTTTTGCAGACCCTCTGACTTTTGTAGCTCATTTCAACCATGAGCAGCTATGAACCTTGGGTGCTCCTTTTCACTTATTGTTGGGATGTCACACACCCTGACAGGCACAGGCTCTGCCTGTCTCTCTTCTACAGTTGGAAGTTTGAGCTCTTGGAGCTGCAGTTGCTTGGAAAAGAGCCATTCAACTGCTTTCCTTTCATTTCTGACGCTGCTCAGTCTGCTGCTGACCTCTTCCTGCAGCTCTTTCATTTGGTGGCACAGCTTCTTGACAACTGCACAGCTTCTTGACAACTGCACAGCTGCTACAAGCTGTAAAACCATCTGGCCTAACCTCAGTGAGCTGTCCCAAGCACTCCCTGCAGTTTGAGATATGTAGATCTGAACGCTCTTTCTGAGGATTTGTCTAGGTCAAGCCTTGGATGTCACAGGGACAATAGCTCTAACAGCAGCTGGAAACCAGCACCTGGGATCCATACCTGTCATGACATGTCCCCACCATAGCTGGGGACATATGTATGCTGTTGGCACAGAGCTGCTGGCTCTGGGTTTGTGCCTTTCTGCACAAACTGCTGCATGTGTGAGCTGCCTCAGGTAGCTGCACACACACTGATGTGCACAGCACAACTTCAGCACTCACCTCACAATGAGGTGCCCTTAATGTAATTATTTAAAAATTAAACACTTGAGCCCAGCCTGTTATTTAGAGTGACTGGCTTAAGGGCCTACTTTAACATCTGGAGCAGTCTGTAGATAGTGTTAGGAGATTTCAAAGGGTAGAACCAGGTTAAACTGCATCTTGTAGATAACTAATGTCATGCTAGGCACCGTGTTTTGCAGAAAGTTCCTTTCCTCTTTTCATGATTTCCTGAAATTCTCCTCAGCATAGATCTCACATGTAAAATTTGGTGTTTGATCTCTTTTTACATCACTTCTACAAGAAAGTAAAAGAATAGATAATGGCTACCTGGAATTACTGATCTCATTCACAGAATGAGAGCTGCAACTTTTATTTCACACTTACCTGAAAGGATGCTATTCTGCTCAAGGCAAAGGAGTTTTACTCTTAGTTTTACTTTGTTATCAAGTTACTTAGTGAAAGATGCATATATTCCTCTGCTACTAGAGGACCTAATATCAGCAAATATCATATGCAGGTTAAACAACAAAAACAACAACAACAAAAACCAAACTGAATAAATCTGCTTAGTTCTCTAGGAAATAAACAAATTGGATTCTTGGATCTCTATTGATAAAATTTCACCTGAATTTGCAAAGACTAAAACCAGCTAACATATTCTGCCACACATAATAATCTTTTATAGTCTTGTTGGATAATATATTCCTGTGAATGACATGGATTTAATTTTCCTGTGGCTTACCAAAAGATGTGCACCCAGCATATTTTGCCTTGCAAAAAATCTTATGAATAGCATATGAAAAAATTATTTGTATATGAAAAAAATATGGGGGAGAATTTGTGAAGAAGCATGCAAGCAGTTAAATGGAATTCACAAAACTGTCTTGTTTTTAAATTGGAATATCTTCCAGTGGGGTTTTTTTCTGTGTATATGTGGATGCTAAGTGAACTTTGAGCACCTAAATGGAGTTGTCTAACAATTCAAAATTTCTACAGTTTTTTGTGGTAACAGAAAATCAACTTTTGGATTCTTTTTTTTTTTTTTTTTGTGCCAAGAATTTTACACCTCTACTATTTCAAATTTTAGGTTAAAAAGTAGGAACTTTTTATTTTATACTTAATAGATAAGACATATATATTGATTTTAAAACAATAAAATCCCTGCATGCAATTTGTGATACAACCACAAAGATTTCTGTGAGATTAGTTTTGAGATTACTGTTTCTACCTTCTATTGAACTGCTTTCTTAAAGATAATTACTCCGAAGAAACTGTGGCATAGAAGTCTTTATTTCTCATGTCACAAGAGCACACATTTTGTCACCCAACTAGTATTCCACAATCTGTTGAAACTGGTTTTTGATAATTCTTTTCTCCTGGTCTCAATTTCTCTTTTGCATCACACTTCCATATTAGTGGAAAGCAGTTCAAAAGAAAAAAGTATTTTTAGTCCCCAAAGTGGATAACTAGTAATCTGGACACATCCTCTTTTCCTGCTTCCTAAAGTTGGAATGAAGAACTGCATTATAAAATCAGGTGTTATGAAGAGCATGGGGCAGTCAAATGACACAGAAATAACATCAAAAAATCGTAGTGAATGTAAAGGTTAGCCTAAGTGATTCAAATGGTCCACATTTCTTACAAGAAGAAAACAGTCCCCATTCTCATCTTTGTTTTTGTGTTCAGACTATTGTAATCAGAGAAAAAAAGCAAGCAAGAAAAGTATTAATTCTACCTCCTAATGGCTAGAATAGTCTGTTGACAATCTGTTTATCTAACATAAACTGCTGTTCATTAAACTGAGAAATTAATTCTGTTCAAGGACTGAAATACAGTGTTCTCCTCCATAGTTGTACAATGCTCAGCAGTTTGCTCATTTCCTGAAGCCTGAAGGATAAGTTGTGGAGGTTTTGAGCTTCTTAAGATGTTTACTTTTTTCTACAGAGTCCTTCAGTCCAATAAATTATCTTGTCAACATGTTACAGAATTAAACCTAGAAGTGCTTTTATTTACTTAAAATCAGTGGGAGGAGGAGGTAGGCTCTAGTATTATATTGTGGGGCAAAATACTGAATGGTATATATTTAGTGTAACTGTAATAGGATTTCTCACCCAGTAAGAACATAATGAACAATGGAGAAATTTCTTTTCAAACTGCCTTTTTATAAATACAGTAGACCTGGGATTTGGGGGGTTTTGTTTTCCGGTTTGATTCATCTTCTTTAGGCTTATTTTCATGTAAAGTAAATCTTTAATTTAGGGACTAAAAGTACTTAAATATTTTCTAACATTTTCACTTGTAGTGATATTTTTAAGTCAGATTGTACCAAAATATTGAGATCAACTCAGAGTTTCATTACACAAGAGGGTACAACACAGACCACTTGTCGAGTCCATAATGCATCAGCTTCTTTAGAAGCAGGCTGTGGGAAATGGGATTGAAAGCCTTGGATACATCCAGGTAGACCATGTCCAGCCCTTGATGCACATCAACTCAGCAGGTTGCTTTGTCACAGAAGGTGATCAGGTCACCAAGAATGATTTGCTCTTGGTGAATCCAGGCTGGCTTTCCCCAGTCACATATTTCATTTGGCTTATGAAAGGAGTCTTTGTTCCATAACTTTTCCAGGGACTGTTGTAAGACTGATGGGACTATAATTTCCTGTACCCTGATTTAAGGATGGGGATGACAACTGTACCAGCTTTGTAGCTGTGTGACTTAAGGCATCTCAGCAAGATGCCTTTCCTGGCATCTGAGGCTGAGCAAAGGAATCTGTTAATTGATGACAGCAGCCAGGGGAAAGAAAAAACAGTGAAGCAGCTGGATGTTGCAGTTGTGTCTCCTGTTCTTCTGCTTTTCATGTTCTAAAATGGAAGGGAGACAGAATATTTTGGCAACTGCAAAAAGAGGACCTGCTCCCTGCTCCCTCCCAACAAGAGTTTAACTGAATTTTTCTCCCTTGGTATGAAAGGCAGTGAAAAGGAATAAAATTGGAGTCAGAGAAGAAAGTAGCAACGTAGTTCTTTAAACAGATCCTGTTGTGGTTAACTGAGGTAGAAGAAACAAATTAGCATATCCATAAGAGTAATTTTAAGCTTTAGCTTTTTAAAATTACTCATTAAAAATGTAAGTATAGAAGAGAGAGCATAGCACTCGCCCTTTTCCCTAAATCACACAAATTTTGCCTCTGAGAATTTCTGTACTGTGATATTCAATATTCCTTAATTTTGAGGATCCCATGTTATATGTAAGAAGTGATAGAGCAGAGCATATAAAAAATCCACAAGTAATAAAAAATAACAAATCTATATGCACAGTATCCCAAATATTCAATACTGATAATGAGAGAAATTAATGAATGTATTTTCTATTTATTTTTCATAGGTACTTTGGTTTGGAGAAAAATTAAGGTCGAAGGCACCTCTGAAGATCAGCCAAACTTCTGCTAAAAGCTGAGTCTTGAACTTCAAGGCTGGAGATTGTTCAACCCTGTAAGACCACCTTTTCTGAGAGAGTTTTGACAACTCTTGTGGTAATTATTTTCCCTATTATGTGGTGGGAATTTTCTGTTTTCCACCTTGTGTCTGTTGACACTCATCCTATCCACTGTGCCTCTGTCTTACCAGGGAAAGCTAAGAGAAAAAAATACATTGATTTCTTCATCTATGTTCTTTGTCACTGTCCCCTTGCCACAACTCCTAGACACAAAGAAGGCGAAAAGAGCTAACAGAGACTAAAGAAGGCATTTAGTAGGCAAAAAGAACTTATATAATTCCTCTTATTAAAAAGAACAAACACAGCTGGGAAAAAAACCAAAAATCATCAGAGACCCCAAACTAGAGCTGGAAACTCTACAGCACAAAGAAAATCAACACAGAAAAGCACTTGACATTTTTTTGGCAAGCATGTACAAATCTGGAGTCAAGGGAAATAAAAATCTGAAAGAGAAAATGTATAATCCTTTCTCACAAGGTTCTTTCTCAAATTAGCTGTTGTACATGTGAAAAATGCACCTGAAAAATGTGGTAACTAGAACATATAAGGGAAGTCTTGGTTTTAGCTAGAGCTAGTCAGTTCTAGTGCTGCTGGAATGTATGGGTGAATTTTTACAAGACAGTAGAAAAAAAAATTAACTGTGAAGTTCTGAACGGCAATTCCAGGGTTTATTTGTGATATTCCTATTGAACAGGATGACAAGGTGTTCAATGTTAATGCTTTTAAGCATGGAACAAGAATGTTTAAATAAAACGAGCGATTTGGCTTTAATCTCCTTTCTACACAGATTGACTCACCCTTGCTGTTTACTCCTGGTAAGATGATACTGTTTGTACTTTACTGAGGCCACACAAGAGATTTAGCTGAGGCAAACTCAGATAAAACCCTGGAATTAATTAACCATTAAACAATATCCATGGTCAAGAGTCCAATGCTTCACCTCACTTCCAGGATCTCTTATTTTGCTATGCAGGCTTTGTTTCATTAAACCATTTATATGAATAATTGCTTTTGATTGCATTTTTTATTAGATTCACAGACCACCACCATCATTCAGCCTGAGCACTCCAAAATGCTTAAGTGCTCAGAAATCTAGAAGACAAGAGTCCAATGTCTAGGACTGTTATTCACCCTTCAGTAAAGTGAGGCCATTGATGTCTGTGAAGCCAGATGAAGCCAAAATAGTTTTTCTTTTCCTGCAGAAGAAATTGGTAAGATCTGATGGGTCAACATTTAGTAGAGACACTATTTACAATCAAGTAAGAAGGATCAAGCCATATGTCACCTTCTTATGGTCTAGTCCCTGTAGAAAAAAAAGATTTTATCCTTTTTTTTTTTTTGCAACTTTGGTGAAGCACTGGAAAAATACATACAGGTATGATTTCCCTGAATGTAAGCACCTAAAATAATTATATTGTTTCTTATATCTACCATTTAAATGAACATAAGTTTGCAATGGTCCTTCAGCTGCTATTAAGGTCCTTTCGTTGCAGGACACAATGGATGAGCACAAACTGTTTAAGGAATACTCAATCATCAAAACTGGTCTGGTTGAACTTGAAAACCAAAATGTAGTTCCAATGGAAGAGTAAAAGAAAGATTTCATCCGTTCTTTGAGAATTTCAGGACTGTTACATGCTACATATTAAGTACTAAATAAGTTCCTAGATTTAACATTTTTATTTGATAAAGCTCATTAACACAAATGCACTACATGTTAATAAAAGTAATGAGACACCTTTAATTTACTGCTAGTCTGTTATCTGATTTCTTTAATTTTTGTTTTTCATTATTTTCCCCTGTAACCAATCCATATATTTTTCTTGACCATAGCTTATTCCTTTATGAACAATTTATTTGACAAACTTACTGTCAAATTAATTAAATAATTAAATGTACAACTCCTTTTATACTGAAAATCTTGTAGTTCAATTATTTACATTTAACCATTTGTTAATACACTTGTACAAAATAATCATTGGCAAAATGCAAAGAAATGGATCTCTTCACATCAAGAGGTAACTAGAAATAAAGCAACCTTAACAATTTAAATAATTATGTCTGGAATTTTATCTCTGTGTCTCTTTATTCCTTTTTAAGCTCTGTGTATAGGATCTAATATTTCCAATTTCATTAACTGAGATGCACTTAGTTTTTATCCTCACAGTAGAACAACTAAACAAAGAAAATATTTAAGTTGAATTGTCACCACATTATGTGTTAGACAATTTACATTGTTGCTCAATACCTTAGCTCATCACCACTTCTAAAATGACAGCTGTGAAATTGATTTTAAAAACCTGTTTATTTGCTATTTCCCTACCATTGCTCATCTGTGTAAGCAGGCAGTGAAATGACAGAATGTCACAGAAGTATAGGGACATTCAAACTATGACATAGGATGTTACAGTGAATCCATATGACATGTGGCACCTCTGAAAACAGCAATATGAGGAATAACAGTCTGCTGCAGATAATGAGACAGGAGTAATTCATACACAAAAGGCTAGCTCTGACCCAGACTTCCATTAAAAAGACAACAGCATAAAATACAGCAGGAAACTGTATGTAACAAAATAAAGCAGCAGCTTAGCAGAATTGCTGAACAAGGTAGAAATTACCACGACAAACAAATTATAAACACCAAATAATGTTATAAAGTCTGCTAAACCACGACCATTAAAAAGGGGGAAAGAGAAGTGGGCTGTTTATTTGTAAAGGAATGAGAGTGGTAAAGGAGAAGAACTTGAAAATGAAAAAGAGAAACACAAGGTGAAGTAAAAGAGTGTTTGAGTCTGTTAAGGATACTTGTGGAGCACCTTTCTGCCTGACCATGTCAGACTGAAGCTAAAGAACAAATTTATTTTGAGTTATTTTCTCCAACAAAACATACACTTACACTGGTTGCCCTGTGTAGTCAGGGAAGTGCCAGGCTGGATAAAAGATCAGCAGAAATTAGTTCATTCTACCTGCTGAGAGTTCTCTTTGCCAAAGATCTCAGCACTTCACGCTAGAAAAATATGAACTCATGTAGTTAGATATTTGTAAAGTACCCCAAACATTACAATAGATACACTTAAATGTCCCTGATCCTTACTCTGATCTGCAAGCTTGACCTCAGGTCTGCATAATTATTTCATACTTCTGTGATGATGTGGACCCCTGATTGCATCTGGTTATTCTCCCATCATGCAAATGAGTAAGAATCCAAAATCTTCTGGAACTATGCAGCCAATCCTGCAGAGAATCCACTAGCTAATGAGTGCAAAAGATACTTTACAACTTAGTCTCATCATAATTAGCATAAGATAAATTTAAAATACTTGCAAACTAGAAAATTGTGGCCTTAAGAGAATATTTAGAATATTCACTAACTTCAGAGCAGTAGAACTACATTATTTGTTAATTGTTCTATTATTACTGAATTTGATTTTTTCTTTTGTTTGTTTGTTTTTTTGTTTCAGACCTAAAGACACATTGGCAGTTTGAAGGCTTACCTATTTTTGCAGCTGAATGACAGAAATTGCTTCTCCCTGTAAATAATCTCACTTGAATAATTACTAGCAGATATTTACACATTCTGTTTGCAAATTTGTCCTGTATAGATAATTTGTAACTTCTCTAAGCAGTACCCACAGTCTTCATTATTCTTGTCACTGTATGTTTTGCTTAATGTCTAATTACAGTTCATAACTGACATGGAAAAGAATGTAATCTACATAATGTTCAGCTGTGTATCTTCCAGACTGCCTGACAACAGCTCTGTCCTAGCAAGACTAATAGAGAAGAATCACTGGAGTATATGACTGTGACAGTCCTTCTTCCTTCTAGTGCTAGGCACATCACATAACTGTAATAATAAGTAATATCACTGTTTATAAAGCTAAGTTATGGACCACTTCCTCACAGGGTGCCTGTTGCCTAGATGCCATAGACATCAATAAAGTCTGTTTTCTTGAATGTGTTTTTGCATATTTTACCCAGTGATTCAAGCTTATGAGTCATGGAGCTCATACAGAGAATTCTACCGTGTATGGAACAAAGTCATGGTTGATTGATACAACGACATTTCTGAAATTCCATTCACCACCATTAGATTACTGAAGGTGTATGTGGTATTGATGCTGTGGTGATTTTTTGAAGGAAGGTCCTTTGACAGCAAGAAGAATATTTATTCATAGCAGACTTACCTTACTATCACAGGCTGTGGGAGATGATTACCTTCAGTACATAAGAACTGATTTTTCTGAAACATTTAAGCCATTGCTCATAGAATATAAGTTGTACTTGCCACTGTGGCCTTAGAATAGTCCTGGATCACAAACATCAATGGCAGCCAATGTGAATTCAGCATGAATTCAGCATGTGAACTTGTGTTTTGACCAAGGTGAAATACATAATTTAAATAATGCTATTGCTCATAAAATCTCTCAAAATATTGTTGTTTTCCTATTTTTGTACACATTATGGAGACAAAGAAGTGGGTCAAAACTCAAAAAACTTACAAGTGTTGCTAGGATTTCTCCTCAGCCTAGTGATAGGACATAGACTCTGCTTTGACTTTACTTTTTCTTTAGTAAGTAGAATCTTACAGAGCTTTGCTTGCCTCTCTTTTATGTATTATGGATACAGCATTATGTATCCAGTCTTCGAAAGAATTCAGGCACGTGAAAGCTTCTATGGTAATGCTTCTTTTAACAACTCAGCCTTTAAGTATTCATCTGGGTGCTTTCATCCTCTGCTTAAAACTTCTCATTTTTTGGATACATAGTTTTACATTGCTGACTGGTGCTCAAAAATCTTGTTATATTTTAATTGCATTGGTTAGTGTAAGTGGTCAAGAAAATGGAAACACCTCTTTAATTTTAAAGAAGAGTATGCTTGAAAGTGTATGCTTTCAAGATATTTTCTTGAAAGTCAATGCTTGAGAAATATTTCTTTGAAAACAGTATGTATTTTAAAAAGTGTAAAGTTTCTTTCATCTTTTGAGACAATTATAAGCAGATTCTGTTAGTATGAATTTAATAAGAAGGATTTGATTTTTTTTTTTCCCAGATAGGACAAAATTACTCTTCATTTATATGTTGCTATTATGTTATTGCATTTTTCTAGTTACATACACTCCTGTCTATAAATGAGGCTATTTTGAGAAATTAAACTACGGGAGAATCCATAGAAGTATGTTTTACAGTTTTGTGGTATGCTGAAATTATTTGACTTAACTTATAGTATATTAATTTATGCTTTGTATTTTATCATTAAAATCTCAAATACATTTGCTAACTTATGATTAATACAACCTTTTCTAATTCTGGTGTTTACTCTAAGAACAATATCCCTATTAATAAGTAAAATAGGCCAAGGCATGCTCTTTTGATTCTGAAATCAGTTGCATCATCTTGACATAAGTATCTACTGTAAGCATACAGCATATACAGAACAGTGTCTTTGTCCCAGCTGAATGTTGGTTCCTACTCACCCTTTCACAGATCACATCCTGCAGTGCTTCTCAAGCACATCACACCTGCCATGTTCTCATTTCACCTCCTTCACTCACAGCTGGCCCACAGGCAAAAAGGCATGCACAATACATCATATACCAAGTCAAGATCAGAACATGGTATAAGTCAGCACCCTCCCACTGATAGCTCACACCAAAACCTGCTGCCACCACTGCAGTTCTTGGTTATTTCTGTCCATAATGCTTCTAGCACAACCTTGTCTCACGTACTTTTTTCATTACTAGCTAATCACCTCAGTGTCCTCCATTCTCTATGCTAACAAAACTGTTATTTACACAAGTATAGCTCTTCAGTTTTATTATAGAATAAACTGTGCGTTGAAGAAAATTGACAAGGCAGATCAGTAAAAGGAACTCGTACGAACGAACAAACAAACAACAGTCAAGCATTGAAGAGGCCTGGGAACTGTAGAAGGACCTAATGAACATTTACAAAGTGACTGATTTATAAAGTGTTTCTGACCACCATCAGTATGAAGTTTTGTTTTTGACAGTGTGGTGCTAGGAGGGTGGTTCTGGAGCGCAAGTAAGAGAGATGAGACTGGTTCTTCTTCCTTGTTCTGCTGGATGTGAGATGGCTTCTATTCCTCTTTCCCAGATCCAGTCTGTGGTACGACTGGTCACTCAATCCGCAATCACTCAGTGCTCTCTTTCATGGCAAACCACCAGAAGGACAGGGAAGACAGGACAATTGAGACTTTATCAGCACTGTGTACAGACACACACAGTGCTTATGTACACACCAGCAATATAATAAGCCTGTTTCAACCACCTGTTCTGTCTCTAATCTTGCTTAGGAGGTCAGATGTGCACATACACACACACACCTANACACACACACACACACACACACACACAGAGATATGTACAAAGATAACAAGCCTGTCTCAAAGCTGGTTCACTTATGGCTTCCTCAGCACCAGGCCTTCTCATGCTGTTTGCTGTTGAGTTCGACTTTAAGCTTCCTACTTTCTCACACAGAGAGCACAAACACAGGGAATTAGTTAGGAAGGTAGTTTTAGGAAGAGATGATATAACAGGCTTTGGTGATCAGGCTCATCATGGCATATGTACTTGCAAAGCCATTTCTTAAATGCTACTGGCCCATTTCAGCCTCCCTTCTCTTCAATTTAGCATAATTCTTATGAGATCTACCTTGATCCCTCTTTTGAGCCTTCCTCTGAACAGTGATAAATAGCTCAAGAAAAAACATGCAGGGCATCAAATCTGACAAAGACCACAAATGCCAAAGATCAGATGCCTAGATACATGACTGGAAGTATTTTTTAATACCAGTATATATGTATCCAAAGACTCAAGAATGATGAATGAATCACAGATATAGGTGTCCATAATGTAGTTACAAACATTCAGATAAATCATATATGTTCTATTTCTGTGACATAAATCAGTTGCTGATTTATATCTAACAAATGGTCTACATCATGGTCTCTACCTCACTTCTGTTTCACATGTTGTCCTCTAAGAACATAGTTCTCTTTATGTTGGAAGTTATTGGACTCAGATTTTTTTTTTGTATTTTGTTTATTTTGAAGTCTACATCTGTCCTCTGGTGGTATTCATTATGTGACACAAATCAATTAAAAATATTGAGAGACAAGGAAGTAAAAAAAAAGTTTAACTTTGCATTCCCTGAATGTTCCCAACTAGCCTAATCTTTTGTGATCAGCATATATTACAAACACATTCTCTATTTTTTTATACAGAAAATTAATATAGCAATTGAAAAATGCTCAATGCAAGAGAAATCCTTGCTGCACACTCGCTAGGCTACTCGTGTCTTTCCAAACTGTCAACAAATACTTCAGTAACTTTGCTTTGACTATTTCTCTGTGTCTCTTCCTGTATTTAGTTTCGTTCCTCCACAGTAATTTCCTAATTTCTTATTTCTTAGTGCTTCTGGGAATGTCAAATGAGGTTATCTCAAAATTCTCTGTCTAAATCGGCTTAAATTCACTAGTCAATGGGGTGATTTAGAAATAATATGATTGTGTATTACAAACTGATGTCTTTAATTCAATATTTTTCTGCTGACAATCCCATATTAGTTTTTAAATACAGGTTGTATATCATGTTGTAATTAGAGATCAGTTAGTAGTTTTGGATGAACTAGGGAGCTTCTCAGTATAATAAAAAATATTTACCATTCATTATTATTCTGTTTATTATGTATCACAAATTGTTTGCTAGGTGTTTTATGAATGCAAGTCTGAAGAAAAAGTGGAAGTGAAAACAGCTTGAAAATGCTATACAACTTTCAAATTATGATGTCCAGATTTTTATTAACATTTTAATACATTACTGTTCTTTCCAAGCAGTTAGTGTTTAATGAAGTGACATATCTTGAAGGCACTTCATAACTGCTGAGAAAAAATTATATCCAGTGCACTTTTTCTGATTTTTTTTCTGACCCCTCTTTTCAAGGATACTGAAAGGGAAATACATTAATAGAAAAACAGAGTTTTCAAAACATGTTTCAAGATCAAAAGCTGAGAGTTTTGTGCAATACATAGGGGAGATATGGCCTGGGAAAATGCCTTAAGATTTTGTCCTCACCTCAGGAAAGTTTTCCCGTGGAGTAAAAGGTAAAGCAATCTATTTTCACCCTTATTTGGTCTCCTATTGCCAACAAAATACACTGCTCTATGCTCCTATTAGGCTGGCTGAATGACAGAAATATTGCATAATACTGCTAATGATACCCAGTTAATGGAAGGTAATGGAGCAGAAAATATGTTCATTACTGAAAAGGTGGAGAAGAGATGCTTTTATATTGTTAGCCTAGAAACCCCCAAATGACTTAGTTATTTATCTGTAGACTGCAGAAGGTGTGATTAGGATATTGGCATGACACAATGACCCACTTAAAAATGCCCTTTCCCATTTTACTTCTCTTAAAGTTAAGAGCTTAAAGTCTTAGAATCACTACATTTTGCCATTCCCTTTGTGGAGATATCTACCATTCCACTAGAACAAAAGACTCAGAACTTCAGTTTATAATGAAAACCTATATAAAAATATTTTTATTGTTGTTTTAGACTTTTATAGTGTGGCATATTTAGCATTGGTGTTTATCACAAATATGATTAATATTAAAAATTAAGTTTTCTTCAATACCAATAAAATGTGGAATATTTAACTTTTTTTTCCCATTATATAACATTTTTTCTTCTATTGTAACATTTTCTATGTGTATCATTCATCATAAAATGAAATTTACTTCCTAAACCTAGCAAGCATAAAAGATCGGCTTCCTTTATGTATGTATAAAGTTAGCAAAACTTTTATTTGGTTAACTGTTAAAACTAAGGAGAATAAACCTTTTATATTTATCAAAGTGTAATCAAGCATGAGATATAGTCTTTTTATATAGTACATGAAAAAAAAATTTTTTGCAAGTTTCTTAAGCCTAATTTCTGCTTCCATTGACTTAAATTTGAAAAGGAACAGACTCTATAAGCTTTTTGACTTTAGGCCATTTTATGCAAATAATACTAAAAGCCAGAGGCAGCAGGCTTTTTTATACAAATCTTTCTTAATCACTTCATATTAATCTTTTTAAAATGATTGTGGCAAGAAGCTTGCAAATGCCTTCAACCAAGATCTATTAGCTAGAGGGTCATGGCAAGTGAAAATGCCAGGAAATGGTGCTTTAATTATGCTACTCCTGATAACATTGTTGTGCTCATAGAAGTGTTTCATGTTCAACATATATTCATACATAAGATTAAAAACAAAGACTAGACCCTGAGTTTTTTTCATAGCCTACTTATAAGAAAAATGTGTAATATTATATTACATTACTGGAATTATTGCTCTGTAAGTTATCAATTATTGCAAGTGTAGTAATAGTATATGAGGAGGTGTTACCAAAAATATTAATAATGCTGATATTAATTTTTTCCCAAAAAATTTGGTTATGGCTACATCACATCCACTCTTGCATCCTAACTCTGAGTTTCAAGCCCTTTTGCCCTAGATCCAGCCTGAAGTCAGAGAAGTAGTTTTCACTATCTCTTTCTGGGTGGTTGATAGGTCTGGCAAGTGCTTCAGAATTGTCTGGTGTTGATGGACACAGACACAGTCTGTAATGAGCAAACCTGTTAGGCCTCTATATTACTTTCATAAAATAATTAAAGAAAATTCAGCTGTCAGTGCAAAAGAGCTAGGATTTTGCAAATTGTAAACCTACTTTCATGGGTACTAACTTCCCTGTGTGCAAAAATCTTTTAATTGCTGAAAACTTTAAATTTGGATGTTTACGTGTTAAAATCAGAAATTTTAAAACCCTGTATTGTGAGACGTTTCTATTTTGATATCAATGTTATCTTTTCTTAAAGGATTTCATCCACTTTGTTTTCTGCTGTGTTATGTTTGTCATTTCCCATATTTTAGATGACATAAAAATAAAGACTGAAAGATACAATGGGCCTTTGGTTAAGCTCTGTGAATTTAAAATGGTAAAGCCATCATATTTTGAGACTTTCTAGAAATAAAATTGATATTTTCAAAACAATAAATCCAGAAGACATTAAAAATAGGAAAAAAAGAAACAGGAATAATCTATGATAATTTCCAGTCAAGTGACATTTTATCTTCTTTAGTGTTAAATTAATGGACAAGAAATAAAATGTTCTGAGGTTATTGTTGAAGTGGAATCCAGATTTATGTTTGCAGATTTTGTCTGCTTTCAGTCAATGTTAACTAAATTTCTAAATTTTCCTATGTTTCTTGTTAAGTCTAGTTTGAAATATTATGCCTGACATTGAGAAAGAAAAACCTCATTTTCTACAGCAAGTGGTATAAACTTAAAATACGGGTAAAATGGTTTGCTTTTGAACTTTATACTAATGTGTTCTCAAGGAGCTAAGAAAAGCTCCCTAGCATCCAAGATTCCTCTACAAATTCAGTAATTCATAATGCATAATACTGATGATTCATACTTTTAAAAATCTGTCTTTTAATTATTTTATATTTTCCCTCTAGAAACTCATAACTCTTGTGCTTTTTTCATTTAAAAGACAGAAGCAAAATTTGAAAAAAATGCACAAAAATATTTTAATTCTTGTATAATCTTGAGGCCTATTGAGCATTTCCTGTAGTTCATAGTGGTTTTCTTCTATAAATCCTTGTTCTTCACCACCAGAATGAAGTACCATATTTCAAAGTCTTCAGAAAATTAATTCATATAATTCATCTGAAACCTTTCAACAAGTTATACATTCATCCCTAAGTTTTTCCAAGAAGAATTCAATTAGAAATTCTGTCTGGTAGAGACACTCTTCTTTTTACACGTATAAGACAGGTAAGATGTCTAGAGTTGTTTCCTATTTGTCTACATATTTTGGTTCAGCAAATAGAAAAAAAATAATAACTTGAAAATTAAAACTATGAATAGTGACCTCAGTTTTTGCAAAGATCTCTAAACTGCAGAAAAAAAGCTAAGTGAAAACCTCTCTCTACTACAGAAAAATAATCTTCAGGAACTTACTTTCTTCACAATAGAGAAAGACTTAAACTTTGATGAGATCGACTTTGAGCTGAGAGGAATTGAATTCAACTGGATACAAGGAAGACCATTCTCAGGACTTTAAGGCCAAACATGTGATTTCACTGAAAATGTTTATTAATAACTTCGTTTTCCTAAGCCCTCTAAATGTGCTTGTGTGTGAGGAGAAGGAGACATCCATGCATTTGACTCCTACATTTACCATAATAGCAGCAGCCAGGGTTCAGTTTCTGTTATTCAATGAGTGGAAATCTGTCTCATTTTTTGCATGCCTGTCAAATAATTTGCATGAATTTCCAGCCTTGATGGAACTTATCACTTGAGTGTCCAAGCTGGTTTTCTTTATTCATACTAGAATATTCAGTGAATTTCAATTTGCTCACTGTCAATCATACTTGATCTGTAGTCTATAAAAGCAGTGTTTTATGTAACATGCCAGGTTTTTGCCTTTTTTTTCCAGCTTTTTTTTTTCTTCTGCATTCAGGGAAGTACAAACAATGTATTTGAGAATAATATTTCCTATCATAAATGGTAACCAGCATCTCATACTTCTCATTAAAATTTATGAAGGATCTTATACTTGCAAAACCTAAATAATTTTTTTCATCACCACAGAAGAACAAGTAACAGAAAATTTCAGTTGTAAGCAGTTACAAAGAAATATGGGCAACTAAAGCCTCTTGGAATATCTTGTTAAACATTATATCTTCATTGGAGTAGGAATGTTAACTGAAAATTCTTTCTCAAAGTCCTGTGAGTAATACATAAAGTAAAGCAAGCACCATGCTTTGAAGAACACACAGTTCTCAAATCACTTCATAAAAGGTGTGTTACCATGTCTTGAAAAATAAGAAAAAATGTTAAAGCTTTATCTTTCTTAGACACGTAAATTTTTTTTTTTATTTCCTATATCTACACTTAGTAAATTGACACTTCTGGCCTGTTTTGATAATCAGTTTTTATAGATTTTATTTTAGTTAAATTCACAAATAAAATTCATTCAACCAAATTCCTTTCTGAATTTTACAGTATTATGAAAAAGAAAATAGTATCCATTTATTTAAATAAACTAATAGCCTAGTTTAATAAACTAATAAACATTATGGCCTAAATTTTTAAACATCAGTCTCCATTCACTTCAAAAGAGAGATATTTTAACATCAGTTTTACAGAGGAAGCTACTTGTTTCAATCAGGAGAAAAGCCCTGCTATTGCACAGCTGTTTAGTGGATCATATGAAATGAGGAGAGTCTGGTGGCCCTTCCAGGCATGTACATGAAATCTTGCAGAACTTTGAAAACTGGTAAATAGAAATAGGAATTATGACATTTCTGAAAACAGTAGGAGGTTTTAACCTGACCTAGTATTTTAATTGAAACCCTGTAAATAATGAGACTATCAGCTTCATATTTTCTGTCCAATTACTTAACTTTTTATTTTAAAAAACCAGACCAGAAAATGTAAATAAAGGCAAAATATGAAGCTATCTTGTTTATACGGTACATTTGAATTATAGATAAAGAATAGAAACATGTAAAAAAAGAAAAACTTACCAACACAAACAACCCCCTCCCAAACATAAAACAAAACCAAAGCCTAATATAACAGAGAAAAAGGAAGAAGGGATACAGGACCAAATTTTATAGTTCACAGATTTTGATCAGAGATATAAGAATACTAACATGGTATATGCTCACCGGGTGCTCAGATACGAGCACTGGAGTTTGTTTAATGACTCAGGAAATAGAAACCATATGTTGCAGTTAGTTCTAGTTGAAAAAAAACCTGCCACTTTCAGTCTTCAAAGGCACCACTAATAGACTGTCTGTTAACACTGAAGGCTAAAAAGTTGAGGCTGGGGGGGTTTGGACATCCTGTAATTTGGAGATAATGTGAGCTTAGCACACTGTAGCAGAGAGAATTACAATAATCTGTTCTTGCATCTAATAAAATGGGAAATACAGAAGCAAACTTGGGAAAAAAGGGTTAAATAAAGTAGTAACAGGTATAGTAGCCCTCGTAAGCTCTGGAATAGCAAGATTCAAGATCACAGGCACTTATTGTAGTGAATCAGAATCTGTTTCATATGCTGCTTTATTTTGTGTTATCCACTGAAATATTTGGCACAACACCTAACTGAATATTTTAAGGTCTTTTATTTTATATAAGCAAGATCTACTCTGACAGTAATGTTCAAAATTAATATTCTATAGGTATATTGCCCCAGGCAAAATCTACGCTTTGTCTTATGTTGATTTTACAGTATTTAATACTAGATTTATATTTGCTTGGTTCTGAATTGACTCACTGAGTCACAATAAAAATTAATCAAATTTGTTGAAGAAGAGGAACTGGGATACTAATTAACCTTTTCAGATCCCATTTCATCCTTCCAAAAACTTAAAAGGTGCCAAACAGCTTCTCTTCTCTTTTCTAATCTAAAATGGCTTATGTATTATTTTCTGGTATTGTAGGGATTTTTATTCCTTTTACATAATTTTGAATCTCTGATACTAGGATAATCAATGTGTAATATATTTGAAATTACGTAGGTTTTAAAAGTAACATAGAAGAATATGTTAATTTGAGTTCAACATTATTTACTTATTACAAAATCTGCAATTTTGGTATTTTTTTTACAATTACTTCTCAGACTTTCTTTTCCTTGGACAAACACAACTGATGAGAGTGAGGCATGTTGGGATTTCATCTCGAGTTATGTAACTGCTATTTGTTTGGTGGTGTGGGCTGCAATTAATAAGATGAAGTAGCAAATGGAATCTAAAAGGCTCTTGCTGACCAGAAAAAGAAGGTGAAAGACCTTTAACCTGTTTAACTTTTTGTTTGTTTGTTTGTTTCTAAGAAACTCTTGCTTCTCCTCACAAAGCATTTGCTCTCCATGGCACTGAGCTTTTGCTAGAGTCCCTCTTCTGCCACCAATCTGTAAGTAACTACAAAAGAAAAAAGAATCCTATCTCCCTGTATCTTGTCAGTCCTGTGGGCTTAAACAGACAGGAAAAGTGATTATTACTATAAGTGGAAGTAGTAGACAAAGAGTACACTAACAGGATGTTCTTGCCCATCAAAGAGTAGTAATGAGACAGACCTTTCTGCCTCTCCAAAGTGCATAAACCAAATAGGAACATCTCAGCAGATCCCTTTGCCCTGAATATATCCTGTTTCCTGCAGGGTAGGATATAAGAACAACTACATCTCCAGTCCTGAGGTTACACCATGGTTTGTGGATATGGTAGTGAGTCCTCTTCATACCTGGGCATGTCCTGGGTTAAGAAGGCCATTCCTGTGGATGAAGATGAAGGCTTTATGGAAAAAAAAAAAAAAACAACAAACAGAAACCTCTTCAGTAAATGTCTCCAAAGTTCCTAAATAATTCTGGAGGACCAGAAGTGGTTTCAGGGTTTTTTTAATTAAAGTATTTAAAAACATGTTGAGATATGTTATGAATGAAGTTCTTAGGCCAGGATCAACCATACATTACATTATCCAGGATCTTTTATCCTCATATGTTAAGAGATAGAAGTAACCAATTGATAAATTTTGAAGTAATGAAGTCCCTAGATAGTTATCTAAGGAGCTTGATAAATTGTCCTCCAGAGATGTCCATTTCTCTCCATTGACCAAAAAGAAGTATAAGCTAATTCTGATTTAGTAGTCTGTCATTGATATGGGTAGTAAGAGAGCTGAGTCCCCCTTCTTACCTTCATTCTTTTGTGTTACATACATGTACGTTTCGCTAGACACTCAAAGAAAGAAAAAAAAAAAGGGAAAACTAAAGACATTTAAAGTGATTTTTCAATAACTAACTTATATCGTATTCTAAATATTTTGCCTTGGAACTTAAAAGACTTTTTTTCAGCATATATTAAGAGGCTTCATCCAGACATGTGCTCAGAGCAAATGCAGAATTCCTCTGCCCTTGCCCCAAATCAACCAGAGAGGTATGCAACCCCATTAGTGTGTCATTGTTAATGTACACTAATGTACTTTGTTTCTTAGCCCCACATGCTTGTATTTTTTTCCTATAAGATGCCTTCCAGAACAAAGGTTGTGAACTGACATCCCTAAAAACCTGAGATGTAATTTTGAGTTCTTTTGAATTTATTATGGGTCTGTATGTGTCATTTGCAATTTAAAAACTGTTTAGAAGTATATGCACTTGAGACATTGCTGAAATGGAGAGAAGGGTGCTGAAATAAAGTAAAAATGTAACAGTCAGAATTTTGTTTTCTTTTAAAACATGTCATGTTTCAGGCAAAGCATATTGTTATGCAAATTCAAGTCCAGTTTATTCCTGGTATACTGCTAAAATTTTTACAGCATATGCAAAAGAGAAGTATCAAAGAAAAGTAAAAATTAAACTGTTAAAATATCACACACTCATATACAAACTTAAAGAAAAGAGAAAACAAAAATAAAATCAGAGGTAGAAATTAAGGTACATAGGTTTCTGCCATTAAATTCTATGTTAAATACAAACTGAATGGATTTTTCATTCTGAATGTAATCACAAAGTAAGGCTTAAACAGTAAATTTTCTGTTAGATGAAATTATATGTATCCTATGAAATTTTAGTTTGCAAAGAACTCTGTAAAATCATACCTGAGATCATTTAAGTACTCATTCATGTTTGTCAGATTTAGAAAAATATCTGTATTAGGAGAGTTGGTTTTTATTTTACTTTTTCAGAATGGCTCAGTGAATATAGATGCTGAAATAAAAGTAGCAATAAAGTCTTCGTTATTGATAGACAAGTTACTGGAATTCAGTGTGATTAAGAAACACAAAAATCAAATAACTCACACTGGTTTTGATTAATAGAGGATACTCTATTAATAATTGAAAAAAGGCTTCAATTTTTTTTGTGGTTTTGTTTTCATTTTGTTTTCTTATAACTGTCTGAATAAATGTAGCATTTCAAGTGCAGTAATATACTTGAAGACAGGTATCATGAATCACTGAACTACCTGGCATCCCAGCACTAGCATGAGAGAAGTTATTTAAATCAGTATTCCACAGGACTTCCCTAATATTAATAATTTTGAATTATTCTTACCTATTAGAGTATTTAGATATAGTTTTAGGGGAAAATACACACCTGTATGGATTCTGGTAGTTTTGTGAAATCTGGTGTGGAAATGTGAAATCTGCTGGATTTAGGTGAGCAGCTTTAGGAATGACATGGAAGTGCACAATTAATATTTAAAAAGAAGGGGAGGAAAGGGGAACTGAAAGAAAATGGGCTTATTGAATAATAAGCTAACACAGCCAAATTGTTAAAATTATTTACATTTCATAGATGTATAAAGGGTTTGGAAATATGTGAAGAGACTATTGGAGTCATGTTTCTGATATTTGGTCCTTAGCCTAAATCTCAAGCTTCTAGAGTTTCTGTGACAATATTAGAAAAATTAACTGGTTAGCAAGGATCTTACTCTTAAAATGCAACGTGAAGTATGAAATCCTTCAGACTACAACATCAGAATATAAATTATAAACCCAAGGACAAGAAGGTCCACTTCTTTGATTTCAGTATCCTAATTTTAGTGAAGAAGGATGAGAACTGAAGGTCTGGGTTCTCAGTGATGAGTCGTGGCATATGGAACTGGATTCTGAAAAATCTCTGTGTGTGTCTATGTGTTTATCTTTCCCAATAATTTTGCTTCCCTGCTGCAAATTATTGCTAATGAAGTGAGAGAAAAATGTTGTCTTTCATGAATGGATGGAGATAACAAAAAGGTACTTGATGAATTTGTGATGAATAAGGTGTTCAGAGGAACTTTTTGGTATTTCATATTGTTAAGAATAAGAGCTACAGAAGGCCAAGGAAATACTGAAAGTGAAAAAAGGAGATAATGGTAAAAAGACAAATAGAAAAACAAGGAAAGGGAAGAATGTACTGGACATCAGCAGGTGTTTTTGCACATTAGTTGTAAAACAATTCACATTCTTTCTCCTTCGGAAAGGTCATTTTAATTCCATATACATTAATTGAATCTTATCTAAAATTTCTACTTAAAACAATTTGTGGGAAGTGAAACAAGAGGCTTTTATTTTTGTATCTGTTTATGCTTATGTGTCTATTAAAAAAGAGTCTATTGAAGTGAAATCAGAGGTGGATGTTAGACTTCTTTGATATTCAGTATAATAGGTAAAAGAAATTGAGTACATATAGGGGTGGGTTGATATTTATTTAAACTTACCATAATATAATAACTGTTTCCAGTGCTATACAATATTTCTGGTTTATTCTTTAGACAACAGAGTACAATGGACTGCAGCAACTTTCACAGTGTTAAGAGCAGATAGTTTAATTATTTTCAAACACTATGAGAACAATAGACAGACAGGAAAGGCTCTGTAGTATATTTTAGATCGCTATTTTTCTCATCCGCTATAAAAATCTGGATTCTCAAACAGTTTTTTCTCAAGCATGTCAAATTCCTACCAGTGTGATTTGACTTGCCAAGGCCCTGAATTATATGATATATAATGAAATTCAAGTATTTAGTGTCAATTACCTCAAACCTCAATGTTTAAATTATCAGAAATGTTTAATTTCAGATCTGAAGATGCTCCTTACTGTTTATTTTAAAACAACTGCACCACTGAGTAATACAGTGTAATGACTATCATTATTTTCTTGCCATTTTACAGACAAATGGAGAATAAAATGTTCCCATTTCATAGTGAAAGGGGAAAGATAGAATGAGAAAGGCTGTGGAAAAACGTTGCAAAAAATACATGAAGGCCAAGAACCAGCATTGAGAAAGGGGTGCTAGAGAAAGAAATTAATGAAAGCATCTGAATGGACTCAGTATCAGGAAACAAAATAGAAAAAACAAAGGCCAGAATCTTTTGGAAGAAGGAAAAGTTATAAAAGCAAAGACAAAGACAGCATCCTGTATTCAAGCAAGATCTAGGCAAAGGAGGAGAGAACATTATTAACTGATAGCACAAGAATCCAGATTTATTTCTGTAAACCAGATCACAAGACTAGTTCCAAGTTGATTCTACAGTATCCATGGTATACATGTATTCTATTTTTAAATTTTTTTCCCTATATGTGATATTTTTCTTGCAGCAGGGAGGAGGCAAAAGTGGAGTTAAAGCTCTTCAAGGCAGCTTTAAATAGGATAACTCAGGAGACATTTCTGTCTGCTCCTACAGATCCCTGCCTTAGGCAATAAAAGCCTTTGACATGCTCCCTCTTCTTAAAAGAGAGATTGTCCTACATATAATAACCTTGTTCAGTGTGCTTCTTCAATATTTCACTATTTATGTCATAATTATATGGTCTTTAATGAAGAAATTGTTAATATGTCCTTAACTGTTGGGAACAGTGTTTACAGAACCACTATTGGTATCATGAAAACACTTAAAAAAGCATGTTCTAAAGATGCAAGAATTTAAATTTATGTAGTTTTCAAAATAGTATTTACAGCATGTTGTGATCGTATATACTTTCTAAGGAACCAAAAATATAGGAAGGTTGACACTCTAACAGCCAGATATACCTAGATTCAATGGCTAGAGACCAAAGCAGAAAAAATTTAAATTATTGAAAAATAATAATCTTATAATGAGAGTAAATAATAATTGAAGCACTAAAGATATTTTAAGTATAAGATAGTATTTTTCAAGTCCCAGGGTGATGAAGCATCATGTTTGTCCATGCCTTACAAACACATCAGATTTATCAGACTGATTTATTAGAGGTCTTTGATACATGACAGGTATCTTAAAAAGGCTCAAATTTCAAGCATTAAATGAAGCAGAATCTTGTTCTTTAGGTTCAGATCCTATTCTAGTCAGTGGATATTTCATGCTTCGAAATATATTTTGATTTTTTTTTTTCCCACAGGCTAGGGCACATTCTAAATTAGGAATTGCCAAGTGGTATGGGATCAAAGTTGTGCAAAGTTTATCTATCGTAATGCATATATTGATTATATTATTGATTAATGCATACTTGATTATTGGGCATGCAAAAAATTCATGGCTTTGAACTGTTCTTTCACCATTGTTTCAAACACCTTCTGGAGAGTGCACTAGAGTAAGTCAAACAACTGGCGAAGAGTCGTGTAAAATCCACAAAAAACCACAACACAACAAACCAAAACCAAGCCCCCCACAAAAAAAAAAAAAAAAATAAAAAAAACCCCCAAACAAACAAACAAATATATTAAAAAAAATCAAAAACAAAACCAAAAGAAAACCTCACCAAACAAATGAATTCTTGCTTTTCTCCAATGTTTCCTAGCCCACAGCTTCTTAGGCACTGTATTGTGGGAGGAAAAATGCAGTAGAGCACTTCCATTCTTCCAGCCTTGGTCAGTGGTAGTGAGGGAAAAGCCAGATGGGCCTGGTGCCACTCATTTCTGAGATACAGGATACTGACAGCTTTGTGACATGGATAGATGCCTTGAATGGTACCACTTCTAGGTGCCTTCCCTAGTTGTGCAATATCTCTGCACTTCTTTTCTTTGAGGAGGCAGCATTGTAGCAAAAACTTATTTCTGTTCTTATCATAACAGACTCCAGTGACTCCAGCTGTTTGCTAACCTTATGTCTTGTCTTCTCTGCACCTTTGTTCTTTTATGATTGTCTATTACCTTCCCTGAATTTCACACCAATATCTGTCCTGCTTTTCAGACCTTGTTAAAAGCAACTCTGTTTCAAGTATTTTATTTCCAGAACTTTTAAAATCACTTGTTGCTGATTTCACAAAGTAATTTTCTCCTTTGTTATCAAGAGATACTGTCTTGAAACAGAATTTCTTCTCTCCTCCTTACATTCAGGACAATATATTGATCTTAGTTGCTTTTAAGGAAGAACCTTGCACTTGGATAATTTCTTGATTTAACGTTTATAATGTTTGCAAAGAAACATCCACATTATATTGTTTTCAGCCCTGAGAGACTAAATTTATGAACAGTATGAATTCCATGTTCCATTAGATAGATGTGAATGTCATATTCTCATAATAGTAGGGAAAATTAATTGAGTGTATTACACAGGTAAAAAAAAAAAGCAATATAAATTTTAAAAAATCCACATTTATTTTTTATTATTTCTGTAGATATGACAATTTCTAATGTCAATACATATTTTTGGTGGTCTGATTCAGAATATAAAAAGCAATACTTAAAAATAGCATATAAATATGTTCATGAAGATAAATGTCAGACTACATGACCTTCATGGGTATTTTTTCATATTCTATTTTAGTGACAGCCAATTCAAAAATATCATAAACTAATTTGCTTTATTAAAGGTGTTTTTTCTCTGTATCTATTTTTTTCTCTCTATCGATCAATGATCCCTTAACGATGTATTGCAAAGGAACTTTGTAGAGAGTTCAGAGGAAAGACTGGATTGATCAAAACTTCGTTTGAAATCAAACTTATCAGATCAAAACTTAGTGATCAAAACAAGTTTCAAATCCTACATTAGATTAACATATTATTAATTAAAGGAAAATAGTAATTTCCCCAAAACAATTCCTGTTAATAAAAATATTTTGGTTTTATAACCTTCTATCTTTCTGAGAAAGGGCAAAGACAATGAGTCTCCTTGGTATAGGAAATGAGACAGAAAGGTTAAGCCATATATCTATATCCCTTGCTTTTTTTTTTTTTTTTTTTTTTCCCCTGTGAAACTGACCTGAAAAGATGGATAAGCAACTACAGGTTGTAAAAAGAGCACCAGTGTTTCTCTATTTAGTATAAATAAAATACCTTACCTTTTATTTTTGCATTGTCATTTAAATTTTAATTTTCACCTTTCAGTTTTATTACCACTGCAAAAATCGCAAAGTAATAAGTGTATCTTACAGATACATGCTGAAGTCCTGAAACATCAAATCGAATTTTCTGTCAGACATTAATTTCTCACACCTCTAAAATAAACAAATTTAAATCTGCTCTATGTCAAAACTTTTCGCTGCTAATTCTGAGCTTCACACTGTTCCCAAATATATTTGTCTAAGAGGCAAAAGCAATAATGTTAATGAAATCAGACAGTTAACAAATTGTCCATAACATAATTTTGACTTTCAAATGTGGATATGAGTGATCCTTTACCCTATGCTTTCAATTTAAGAGAGACAAATGCAAGGAAAATTAGATAATTAAGTATAAGTTGAAGGTTCAAATTTGTCAATGAACAGATAAAGCTCAGTGATGTGAGTGAGAGAAAAACTTATTTGTAAACCAAAAAGAAAAGGAGCTGCTATGTAACAAAAATCAATTACTTTTAGAGCGTTTTTTGTGGGTGGTTGGTTGTTCAGTTCCACGATCAGAGAAAATAAGAAATCACCAAATTCACAAAAATTCATATCTTTTGGAGCAGATTTGCTCTGGATACTACTGATTTATCTTTCCTATATTCACAACACTATCTAAGAATTATTGAACTATATATTTAATATAGAAATATTCTAATCTTAATCAAATTGAAATGAGGAAAATAGGTCCAAAAAATTTAATTTCATATTTCCATTAATTTGGAGAACAAAAAAAGATAACAATTCTTACCTGTTTTTTGGTTTTTTTCTTTTTGTGAAGGGGGATACAAAACCAACCAACCTTAAATATATATATGAACTTAAATAAACAGACAAACAAACAAAAAAAAAAAAAAGAAAGAAACATTAAAAAAAGAGAAAGAAATGTAATCAAAACCCCCTTATAAATTAAGGAGGCCTAGTATATTCCTCAAAATATCAAGGTATTACACAAATCCCACTGTAATTGTTCAGCTCTAATTTTTACTTTTGCATATCTGGTTGCAAATTTAGTGGGTGATTTAACCCAGAAGGAATGTGGATTCTATTTCTTTTTAATCTGTCAACAAAATAGTATCTAGGAGCAAAAATCATTGTTTCTTCATGAGGAGAAATCAAAAGAGGTAGACTATTTAAAAACTCATAAAACCCTTACAGTTCATGGCTGTTATATGCTGTTATTCAAGGTTTTTTTGTAGTATGATCCAATGAACAAAATCCCAGATTATGTAAAATCAAGATGAAATTAGGTATGCTCTGGCATTTTATTACATATTTTCTGTCTTCAGATGTTTTTCCCATAGTCAAATGTGATTAAATGAATTTTTCAGCATCCAGAGGTATAATAGCAGCATGAAGCAAAGAGATACAGTATAAAATTCAATAAACCAAATAGTTTTGTTGACTAAAAGTTGGTCATACACAATTATATTGTGTGGAGTATTGACTAAAGCAAATTGCCAACCCACTCACCTCCTTTGCTGGACTTATTTTGCAACCAGAAACCTACATTATTTAATTCCAGACCATATTTGGTAAGAAAAGGATGTTTTGTGCTTCTGTTGCAAAAATAATAAAATAGTTTGGCCATTGCAGTATTCTGGCTATCAGTATTCTGTAATACCATAACAAGAAAAAGACAAATGAACATTTCAGTTGGTACTGAAAGCAGAATATTTTTTTCTCAGTTTTCAGTTAAACATGACTAAAATATAATCTATTCAAGTATTTTAAAGATCTGATTTGGTTACAAGAAAATCTGGATTAAATGGCCTTTAATTACAGAATGGCATTATATACTGTGAAATACTAAGCCTTTTAACTGGAACTAACTCAGTAAGTCATAGCCATGCATTACGAATCCTGTTTAATTGTCCTAAGTTTACAAATGCTTTGTTTCTTGTTAGCAGGCCAGGACTCTTCCTTCTGCAGCACGTTCTTGAAAATCCAAAGGTCTTTCCTATTAAACTTAAAGATCAAGTGTCTTTTTAATTTTACAGCATTCTAACAGAAAAGGACAGAGAGATCCCTGAAATCCTAGAAAACTTTATTATTCGAGGTAGACCAATATATATTTCCAGCTTAAAATTTTGTAGCTATTAAATAGATATATATATAAAATTATGATATGTCTGATGATCATATTTTTATTTTTTATGAATTTTAATGACTAAATTTAGGAGTATCCAAGTCCAAACCTCTTAGTTTCAGGAGTGGAGCCTCTTAAAGCTTCATTATTTATTAAGTGAGACCTAAGCATTCCACATCCCTTTGATGTTTTGATTTCCATAAAATATAAACCCAGATGCATTGATGTACAATGGCTTTAAAGTATAGCACTAATTTCTCTGAATTTAAATTACCTGAAATGCCAGAACTAGGGAGTAGGAAGTAAAAAATGGGAGCTAAGCTATGAATGCAATCATTGATAACTGAAGGGTAATTTAGAGCTGAAGTAATGCTTAACACTTCTGAGTCACTGTCTAAAGGTGTCCATCTTTTTATTAATGCTGTAATATGTTTAAATGAAATTAGGTCCTAAATTAGCTAGTTTAGGCTAATTTGAACTTCTAAATTATCCCATGAAAGCCAAGATTATGAATCACAAACGTAGCATGGCATGGCGTTTTCCTGAAACATGTGAAAATTTGGGCAAATATCCATAAATGAGACAGTGGAAGATCAATCAATAAGTACTAAGATTGATTCAATAGATTTTTCATTATTTTTCAGAAAAAAATAGAATAATGTAGAATAAACTGTGATTTTCAGATATTTAATGACTTCTGTATTTAAACTACATGATGTTCTGGTTTAGGATATGTTTTTTTTCTATGCTAAAACTCATGAAAAAGTGAATGCTCAAATCTCATTTATTCATATTATAATAACAAAGGAACACAGAATGAGAGCATTTGTGTTATTTTAAAATAGGTAGCGAGAATGTGATATTTACTTTATAACTAAAATTTTATTTTGTTTTTCTAAATGGGGGATTCTACATGGATTATCTTTTAAAAATTTATTGAAACACTTCATAGTTCTGAAATTCTACTGAAAGAAATCCCCATAAAACCTTAAAACAAAAAGAGAAAAAATTCTTTAAATTGCTGGTATAAGTAATAAACATTTGAATTGTAATTTAAATTTCAGATAAAATGTTTGATATAGTTAAGGGTAGTTAATTGTTAAAGATATTGTAAACATACATTAAACTGAAAGGGCAAAACCTCAACTTGTCTAAATGTCAGAGGTCAGCATAGTGCAGTGGAAGAATGGCAATGTATCCTAGGCAACATTCTGCCTCCAAATGTCTCTATTAGTTTTGTGAAACCTGTTGAAAGCTGTTGTCACCATCTACCATCCATCTCATGATATTTTGCACAGGGGGAACAACAGATTTACTGCACAATTGCTTTTCTCTTTTTCTTGGTGACATAACAAAGGATACTACAGAATCATTCCTGTCAATCATCTCTCATGATACTCAGTATATAAATATGATAGCTGACATAAGCTCAGTATAAATCCTCAGCTCTTTTTGCTTACCTAGCAAATGCAATTCCTATGCTATCCACAAGGAAAGGGTGTGTGGGTGAACCAGAAGAGAAATATGTTTGATGAACTGGAAGAAGCATTAGGTATGAGATGTCACATGATTTCTAACAAAAAGAATTATATTTGAATTGAAAAAAACATGGATAATTTTTTCCCAGTGTTTTATGATGTTGTGGCAGAATCCTATACTTTTTAGAGAATTCGAGAAATATTTTTATCTGCTCACATATTTTTTACCTTGAAGTCTTCTTATGTCTCAAATATTCTGTCTAGGGATAAGCCTAAAGTTGTTGGAATATTAAACTACAATTTAGAATTCCTTTCCCTCTTTGTTTCAAGCCCATTAACCCTCTGCTGTATAGGGATGAAACCTACATTTGTGTCTTTGACACCTGCAACACACCTTTCCATTTCTGAGCACTTTCCTCCTGGGTGTTGATTACCAGCACGTTACCTTTGTCAGTCAGTAGAAAAACCTTTTTCATTCACCCAGGTCTCAGCTAGTTCACGTCTTTTCCACAGTACAGTCTGTTTAGAAGCTTAAACAGATCTTTTAAAATAATCTCTAGCATTAACTCTAAGTGCCCCTCGCTCTCTTGGTTCCACTAACCCTGGTTGCCGGTGGGATTGCCTGACAAACAGAGGTCACAGTTCTAACAGCTCATGCCGGAGGCCAGCTGCAGGCTGTGCAGCTGGGTTTGCTTGTCCTTTCACACTACCTGCTGGCACAGCAACACAAACACAACTCATGTTTTTCAACATTCAATGAAGCCATCAGCATTTTTTGGTAATGCTTTGGGGAAAAAAAAACAACCGTATCCATACTGTTACAATAAGTATTGTGCTCTGATGAGGTGAGCATATAAATGTGATTATTTTTTAAACTGAAGATCTTGTCTCCAGAGGCCATCAACCATCCATCAGTGTGTTGAAATTTCCCTTCAGCTATAACATAGTAAGACCATTGTAGAATTTGTCTTCTTTATTTAATGTCCAGTTCTTCTGTCATGTTGAAAGGATGATAAAGAGGCTAAAAGTTTGATTGAAGCTGATCCCTTTCAATGGGCCAAGATCAACATTATGGATAGCAGAAAAATATTCAGAATTTCTTGCTAAAATTTTAAAACCTATACGAGTTTTGGGAGGCAAAGTTCTATGCTAGCACATATCAATGGTGTGTACAAATTTTATAACAAAATATTAAAAGTTAACCTTCATTTCATATTGTCTTATCTATCAGTGAGGATTGTTTGGAGATTTATTTATTTTAACTGAAAAGCAAAAAGGAAAGAAGTTTTAGGCATTGTTGCAAAGCATTTTGAAAGAACTTGTTTATAAAGGCCATGTATTCAAATGTTTTTCTCCCTTTTATATTCTTAACTATCTCAGTGCACAAACATTATCAGGGAACACAACTTGGATCAAGATTGAAAAGGCATTGTTTATAGTGTTTGTGAGATGTTAACATCTCTCAAGAGTCTAATGATTTCTAATGAGATCTGAAACTCCTCAAGAGATAGTACTATAGCAAATTCAGAGCCGGAGGAATTCACTTGCTAAAAGAAAGAATAGAATCAGAATAATGTAGTTTGGAAGCAACTGTAAAGATCATTCAATACCCTTGGCATGGCAGCGACACATTAGAAATCATTTGGGAATTTTGTACATGAGAAAACTTAATATTCCTACCAGATAAGCTTCTAAAGACTTTTCTCTTGTTTACTAGCAATTATCAAATTATAAGTGCATTTGTTAAATTATTAAAATAATTTTCTCTTCTTTTAAGGGAGAAAAGCCACACAATATATTCCTTCTTTTTAATGTTTATTACTTTTACTATAATGTTTATATTTATAATTAAAACAACACAATTATGGCCATGCAATCATAATGGTTTTGCAAAGCATTACTGTATAATCAATTCCTAGATGTCTAGCCTGAGTTAGACTTCTTCAGGTGACTTCATAGACATGCACATGTTGAAAATTAATTAATAAAATAATGATATAAAGAGTGATTCTTCTTGTCTCTTTTATATAACTCCCTTTAAGAGGAGGTGAGTAATACAGTAGTGATAACTTTTTCATTCAAAGACAAAAGAATGTCAGAATTACTAGCCCAGATACAGAATTTAGGATAGGATTTTATTCTTAAAACGTAGATGTTTTAGCAATTTTTACTGATATTTTATTATGCCATCTGGGACACCCACAGAGCACTGGCAGACACTGCAGGACTCGTGGGATAGCTGCACTCATTTACAAAGGTAGATCAAAGACAAAATCAATATCCTATGGTTTCTGAGAAGACATCAAGTGTTTTGTTACAGACAGTTCTTAGCTTAGTTGGAGCATCTTTAGCCAAGCACAAAGAGTTGTAAGCAAGATGAATATGCTCAATTTGCAAGTACAAAGCAATTGTTCATTGGTTATTGCAGAATACAGATATCAAGGATATAGTGATCTTCAAGCTGAGCATGAGTATGCTCACCATCAGTGAGGTGCCCCAATAACCTATCTAGTTATAAATTAGAACAACTGCAAAATACTCCTATCTAGTTCAGAGTTAGACTGCATTATCTTATTTTGAGTGTGAATATACACAGAGGACTAGTAGGTATGAAAAGGGACCTACAAAACACACAATCTGGAGTGCATCTGGAGACTGTACGGGATACCTCACAGTTCCTAAAATGGGAATGTTCAGGATGCTGAATCCCTCAAACTGAATTGAGCCCTAAAACTATTTGTTTTTTGTTTTTTTTTTTTAATTTTTGCATTGCCACTAAACATAACTCTGTTTATTGCTCATATATAGTTTTAGCAGAACAAAATCCTCTCAGAGTTTTCAAGTACAGATTTATGTGTGTATATAAGGTTACCAAACATGAAGACTGAAATATTGATTTCATTATTAGTTTTTAAAAAGCAAGCAAATGTAAAGTCTAAATGTAACATAGCTGTCATAAACATTGATTTTTTAAAAAAAATTTTACAATTAAAAAATAGATAGGAGAAACAGAAGGGAAGTTACTGCAAAGTTTGCTTAGTGTGTTAACAGAAGTCACATTACAGGAAAAGTATCTTTAAAAAAATATTATAACCCATTACTGTTTATTCTTGTTCTGAGGTCTTAAGGATAAATCCACAGAGCATCAATGATTCTGTGCCTTTTATAATCATTTAGGGGTTAAGTAACTATGTACAATAATATATCTCCCAGAAAGAACTTAATCCACAATATAACCATGGAAAATTGAGTTCACCTACTACCTAACCCTGGAGGTAGATAAGATAGTTAGATTTCTTCCAGTAAAATTCCACAAAGCCTATGTATTTGTTTCTCTTCATTCTGAGAATTGCCGGAGTTCATGAAACTTTTTCTGAGGCAATATTAGTTTTCATTTTAGTGATTCAGAAATTTTCATCACAGAAAAGTTTATAGCCACTGTCACATTAAAAAAAAAAAAAGACAGGCAAACCTCATTCATGAAACTGGGAAAACAATTTCACAAAGGTGATGTCTTCTGGGGATAATATTTTTAAAATCAAAGAGAGGTGATGACAGCTGAAGCACTTTGTTTGTTTTATTGCTTGATTTGGTTCTTTTAGCTGACCACAGGATGAATTTCTAAGGGAACTATTGAAAAGACCAAAGTTAAGCTGCAACCAGCAGAAGCAGTGCTGAAGATGTGGCAGCTAATGATCCCATGAATACCTGTTCAGCTCTAACTCAAACCAGAGCTACTGATGATGTCTCCATTGGGATTCATCTCTGGATATTTCCTGTTTCAATAAAATATCTTTAAAAGCACTGACTTAAAACAACTCAGGTGCAACTATTCTTTAAGCTGACTGTAACTTCATTCTAATACAATTTGCACAAGATTATAAGAAGGGAGAAAGCTAGAAGAGTCTTCTCGAGGTAAAACAAGAATGAGGTATCAGAAGCAATAGAATGCTTGAATAAAGTATCTGTTTTGTGTTACAACAGGAGCATAACTGATTGGGTTGGATGATTATGTGAGGAAAAAAACAGCTATTGTTCTTAAAGTTTCCATAAAGCCTGTCTGTGTGCAAGTACACCTTAAAAACAACTGTATATTATAAATTACCATTTTTCAAATACACATTTCAGATCTAATTCTATCTGATAATAAAAGCTCCTCAGGAGAGACTTTATATTTTCACATACATAGTGTTCATCATGAAAATTAATTAATACATTTTAAATAAAGTTCACTTGAATTTAGTATCCATTTGCGGATTTAAAATTAATTAATCAGATAATAGCATAAAGTCTATTAAAAACAATACAAAAGGGGCACTTTTTCTTCCATTGTCATTTATCATCATCATACTTAACTTCAGGATAAATGTATTTCAGTCTTTTCAGTAGGAGATACCAGCAATTATTTAAGTGGAGTATATCTACTGGGCCAACTGCTTTATATAATCTGTGGACTTGTTAACATTGCCCTGGCAGCAGACGAAAGAAAACACCTTTAAGTTTACCTACATATAACAGTAATAAAATTGCCATCTCAGTATTGCCAAATCAATTAAATAGATAACTGGTGTAAAAGGGAATTTATACACTTTTATTTTCACTTTTATTTTAGTAGAATTTTGTGATTGGAAGTAAAAACTGTAGAACATATAAGTAACACACAACCTGGGAAATGCCAAATGAATAAATTTTTATTTTAAACATATCTTTGTGAGAGATACATTTATTACATAAGGTATATGAAATTCATTTTCTAAAAATAAGGGATGATCAATATTTGTATTATTAGTGCAGTCATCTTGATTCAAAATACTGAACACAGCTGTGAACAGAGATTAAACTTGGAGACATCTAGGAAAGAATTTTCTCTTCCCAGCAATGACAAGCAAAATATGCTCACTTAACTTCTATTTTCATGACCCCCAATATATCTCACTACACTCTCTTGTTGCATTCATTTTCTGTAATTTTTGGCGCTCAGATGAGCAAAAGCTACCACTCGTTTACAACTGAAAAAATATCTCCTGAGTAACACGTGAAAAACACAAATCTCCAAGACTTCCTTATGTCTCCTTGGTGCTCTGCTTTGTTCACTGGCTGTCCCAGGAAGGGATGACTCAGGACACATTTGTGGGAAGGAGGATTGTTTATATTCTTCTTCCTTCATGCTCATTATTTTCTACAGCTACCATGTTCTTTTGGGACTGTTAGCAATAAGACAGATTGTCTTATCTCTGAAACAGACAAATTCTTTGCAAGAGAGCAAGAACAAGATTTCTCAGCAATGACAAAGAAAATAAGAGGGAAAGAAAGAAAAAAAACCAAAAAAACCCCCCCAAAAAAAAAAAACCCAAAAAAAAAAAACCAAAACCCAAAACAAAAACCACAAAAAAAAATAATACCCAAAAAAGAAAATAACAGCCCTACATGTATCAGTAGGTGCCCCAAGGAAGAAAGACTAGAATCAAGCTTGCAATAAGGATAAGAAATCTAAAATTCAGACAATGAAAAAAAAAAAAAGTAGGGTAAATACCAGAAGATTGGCAGTTCTTACTGTCTTTCTTCGTGCCTTTCTTTTCCAGCAGTACCTAATACCCCAAGCACTGTTGTTCCTGCTCATAGCAGCAAGCCAACCTTTTCAACTTTTCAAATCTCTGCTGCAGACAGAATAGATTTGGCTATTAGTCTCTCTCTGATGGGCTTCCTTATAGAGCTGTACATGGCTAAAGTTTTCTCGTTTTGATGAGCTAGGATTTAAGTCAATGCACTGGAGTTTAACTCTGTGAAGTGTTTTTTTGTTTTTTCATCATTTTGATTTTTGAAATTGATTATCTGAATTTAAAGACTACTAACAATAGTTTGCAAAAAAACTAACCTTATATAATATCTGCATGAATCCCTATGGCTTTTTTTTCATGGACAATTACATATTTCTTCATCAACATAATAGCTTCTCCTTTCTTTTAAGATCTGAGGTATGCAGTGGTAGTTAAACTAATTAAAAATTACTATATTTACAAATAAAATTTATTTTCCATTTAAATAGACTATTTATAAAAAAAAACAGTACTTGAATAGTTCTGTGCATACATTCAGCTAATTTCCTGTGAATTAATTTGAAGTGTTTTACAGTAACACCTATAATAGACCCACTCTGCTCTTTTCCCAGCTAAAAAATTTGAATGAGATGACCAGAATTCATCATCATAGACTTCCCGTTTATCTTGGGCAGCTCTTTTAGTCCTCCCTATTTGATGATTAAACAAGGCTAAGTCTCATTTGGAAAGTGGAAGAGTGACTAAATCTTTTCATACTTGGAAGGCCCCTTAATATTTTCTTGTGCAAATTAAAACAGAAGTGTATACTGCTTACAAAGACCAAAACTAGTGATAATTTCTAACTGCTTAAGAATAATGACCTTACTGTATATTTTCCTTGCTAAAAAATAAATTAAAAAAAAAAAAAAGGCTTCTAATTTATCTTTTTTTTTGTCCTAGAATTGTAGCAACTGCCTTGTGTTGACTGTTGGGTTTATTCAGTTGTGGGTATCTTCTTTTAATTTTGTTACAGCTTTCCTGCATTTGCCTTTCAAGGGGAAACGCTCTAACAAAAAGGTTTTTAAATTTGATGAGGGGCTTAATAATTTGAGTTTTTTTCTAGCTGTCTGTCCAGGACTATGTAACTGTCCTTTATAAAGAACTTTATAGGAGAAAGTTTTTGAATCGTATATATTTATCTTAATAAGATAATTTATAGAATAGAAATCTAAATTTAAAATTCATCATTGGATTAGAGAATTTAATTTTCTGAGAATTTTTTAAAATGTAAACTGATCTCACTAAAAAGAAAGCACAAATAGAAATAATGCAACTTAGGTTCAGTCTGTCACAGCTAATAGCACACATACTTTGCATGAATAATTTAGTAAAGACAATGAAATATCAAGTTTCAGTCTATGAAAATAGTGAATGTTCCCCCGATCATGTCTTCCATAGAACATTTATTATTGTACTTTCAGAAGAAATAGAAGAGAAGATACAAGAGAAAACCAAGATCTCTAGTGTGCTAACCCTGTGTATAGAAAAGATTTCAGAAACCCTTTTCTCCATTTCAGTCTTTGAGAAATGAAACTTGAGATCCTGTAAATTGAAACAAAGCAGGAAAGTCTAAAAGCAGTGCACGACTTCACTCAGTGGCCTTGGAATAATGAAAGGTTGAGACCGGCAATCATCTGTCTCCATAATTTCAGTCACAATTGGCAAACACAATTTAGAAACTGCCAGGAAGTGAAATTGATCTCACTCCCTGAGAAAGGAGTATTCGTCTCCTCTTATAATTTCTTTACCCCACTACAAGAACAAAGAAATTGAACTTTTTTGGCTGTCCTTATGAAGTCACCTCAACTTACATGTCAACACATGTAGGTGACTTTCTTCTACCCCAAAGTTTAAAGAGTATGAAATTTAGCTAAGAGAAATACCACAAAAAATATATGCAATTGTCTTTGAGGCTAGAATTGTTAACAGCTTGAGAGTATCAATACAGCACAGTTTCAATGACTTTGAATGCCTGGCACCTAGTAATGTTTAATCATTTTCTGGCAATGATTTTTAAATTTCTTTTTGTTTTCTTTTCCACCACCACGATAAGACAGAACTAGGGACAAGAAGCAGGCACTCCACTGTAAAATGACCAGCTCCTGAAAAACATTTGCAAGTCAAAGACAAGTCTTTGTCCATGCCCCAGAACTCCCATGTAGCACAGAGGGCTGGGTAGGCTGGCAGATGAAGAAGTCATGAAGGTCATATCTCATGAAGAGGTCAAAGGCACTCAAGACAAATGCCTTAACAATGAATGCCTGCTCCCCTCCTCCTTTCTCTTAACCTTTTTATTGGTGGGTGTGACTTCCTATTGGTATAAAATATCTCTTTGGTAAATTCCATGATCTTCAGGTACAGAGATGAGGCTGACAGGTGGGTAGTTCCCAGGGTCCTCCTTTCTACCCTTTTTAAAGATTGGTACAGTGTTTCCCCTTTTCTAATCACCTGGGACATCACCTTTCTACTATGACTTTTCAGTTATCGTGGAGAATGGCTTGACAACTGCATCAGCCAGTTCCCACTGGATTCTGGGATGCACCTCATTTCATCATAGACTTATGTACATTCAGGATCCTCAGGTGGTCACAAGCCTGATCTTCTCTTACTTCTCTTCCTCCTGTGGGAGGAACTTTGCTCCTGCAATTCCCATGCTGTTGTCCATCCACTTAATAGGTGTGGGAAGAGAGATTGCCACTGAAGACTGAGGCAAAAAATATGCTGGGTACCTCAGCCTTCTCCTTATCTGTTGCTAACAGTTTACCAGAATTTTTTATTGGGGGATACACCTCCTTTGATCTTCCTTTTTTGGTTAACATACTTGTGGGAACCTTCTTATTATTCTTTGCATCCCTTGCCAAGTTCAGTTTCAGCTTCACCTTAGCCTTCCTTACCCCATCTCTACACAACTGTACTTAATCTCTGTACTCTTCAGAAGTTATTTGTCCTTGTTTCCACTGCCTGCACATTAATTTCTTTCCCTTTGGTGCAACCAGCAATTTCCTACTCAGCCATGGCTGTCTCTTGTCTTCCTCTCCTGATTTCTTGATTCTGGGGATTGCCAACTCTTGTGCTTTCTGGAAGGCAGCCTTGAAGATCTTCACTTCTGTTCAGCTCCCTTGTCCCATCTTCATTCTCATAAAACTCACCAAAATATCTCCTTGGCAACCGTTTACTGCCTTTGTCTTAAAAGTGTTTTCCTAAGTAAAGACACATTTTCTGTAGCAAAAACTGTGAATAGAGATACTTAAATAAAATAATGAGTTTAATTTTAAAATATTTATTCCTCATGAAACTGAAAAAAGTAATTTCTTAGCTGCTTAGCCATTGTACCTTCTGCTATACCTTGATGTTTTTATTTTGAATTATTCTGTAGCACCTACAGTGTTCCTGTCTTGATCTCACATTACAAAAGAAAAAGAAAAAACTCCCTGCAGTGTTGGGTTTGATTTTATTTTTATTTTAATTTACTTTTGGATCCTCTTGTGTCTCCCAGTTTGGAACCTGGATACTGAACAGCAACAGACAGTTATTTGGGTCAACGAACATAAAATGGAGATCAGGATATATAATGAATAAATTAACTGAAAAAACCCGAAGTGTTTTAGAGTAGTTAATGTACATATCTGCACACCTTTAACACCTAAATAAATAGAAAGAAGATGAGAAGACATCAACTGCAAAACAGAGGGGAAAGGAACAATGAAGGCAATAACATTATATCCCTTGATATAACCAAGTAAAAGAAATAGGTTAGCATTAAGCACTAATCATGGAAATATTCTCTGTTGTGATGAAAAAGCAGTAGAGATAATGTTGTGATAAGAAAACTGAAGATAAAACTAACTACTACAAATATTTATGAAGAGCTAATCAAATCTTACAAGATGATATTTAAAAGAAATTGCAAGAATTCTTTTAGTCTAAGTAAGATTCACTAAATCAAAGGAAAGTGAAGTGCTACATATTTGCATAAGTGCTAGGGAGTATTCACTTAAAGAGGTTGAAAGGTATTTAGATGTTAAGATAATTACCAAGGAGAACAACCTATAAAAAATTAGCTCAGGAAGATCTTTGCTAATGAGGAGTTTTTGTAGATTAAGATTATGAAATATAGTGTTCATTCAACCTCATTTTTAGAAGCTATTAAGAAACTAACCTTAGCCTGATTAGTTTAAGCTATATAAAAAAATGTACAATAGAGAAAACTAAATGGGATTTTAATTAACAGAAGGCCTAGTCACAAGAGAGGCCAGACTGAAAACCACCAAATATGACACTGAAACTTATTTCACAATATTTGCACACTTATTTGACAACTGCTGTTTAACTATGTTGATGCAAGTTCATCTTTTTCTTGCCATCAAGTACCTTTCTCAGCAACATTGATAAACTTAGCATTAGCTTATTTGCAACAATAACCTAATTTAATTTGCTCAGTCAATTACTCAATTAGTATCTTTATTTAATTCATTAATCTCTGATGCTTCATTAAAAGAAAAGCTATGGCTAATTTCAATGTTATGCAAAATTCAATATCCTAAGACTACCTACATTTTAGAAGAGTTAAGTATCTTAAATTAAAAGCAAAATTGTGCTGTGCTGGTGTTATATAAATTAATTATAATTACTGATCTGTACTGTATGTGAATCATATTTTATTAATGAAATATTAATTGATTTCACATATTTATCATAATAATATTTTCTTGTAACAGCCATTTCTACCTCTATCATCTTTCTTTTAGATATTTGTATTATTCTTGTGGTATAAACTAGCATCCTAAAATGCTAACTAGTCAGATGATATCTGTTTTTAACCAACTAAAATCATCAAAACACCCTACTTTCTCGACTGTCCACTGACCATGCTGTGATTCCTTTGACAAATCTCTTTCTGCATAGAAATGCCATACACACAGTTAGCAGGTGTTCACACATTAAGAAATAGTCTTCAGTTATGGAAATTACATCGAGTTCAAATGTCTAAACCAAAAATGGAAGAAGCCTTCTAATCAGAAAGCAGAGACCCCAAGCTCCTGGAAAAAAAGGGAGATTCATCTTACTTTTTCTGAAAAGAAAAACATATCTCTGACAGGATAAAGAAATATTTTAATATCTTGAGATGTTCTTACTGAGATTGTTTGTTCAGAAACAGCAAGAGAAAGGAAAGATTCAAAAGAAAAAAAAAGAGAAAAACTATAGAATCTAGATGCAGGAGGGCCTAAAATTCGTTCACTTGTCAGCTGCTTGCTCATACTGTTAACAGCATGGTTTTGCTGCTTTTATCTAATAAACCCTTAATGCCTCTGTTGTATAACAGGAAGCAAAGCCTTTCAGCTACTAACATTTGAGAGCTAAGTTTCCCTGCTGTGACTATTTTTGCCATCTCCTAGGATATATGGAGGTATTTAGCTCAGGGTCAAGTAGAAACCTAATTAATATTTTCACAAACTAGTTCTTTTCATATGTGTACGAATGAAAAAAATGAAGCGACAGTCTCTGCAGTCAGAATAGTTCTATATTACTGCTAAATTTTTTTAACAGAAAGAATAAAATCAAGTGACAAAACTTTCTTTTTCTATAAAAATAAACTTTCTTCCAATGCCCCAAAAGCAAGAAAACACTCTGGCTTTTGAGAATTTCACAAAATTTTAATTCTCTTCATTACTAAAAAAACCCCAAACCAATCTCATTTCACTAACATTTTTATACCTTTTGTGTCAGTAAGGGCTTTCTTATTCAAGCAATTGTTTCAGCAGTCTTCATCAAAAAGGTAAAATTAAGACTTTAGAATTTTGTATGTCAGTGTTAAAAACACATCCTACTTTCTTGATATTCTTTCTAAAACTGCATTATAAATTAATGGAATTTAGTAACATGAAAACCTAACTAGAACAACAAGAAACATTAAAAGCCACAGAATGAAACAACACTGCTATAAGATTAATGTATTTCACTGGAGTGTTTAAACTGAGACTATGTTTAGATTAGATATCACAAAGGAATTCTTTACTGTGAGGGTGGTCAGGCACTAGAATAGGTTGCCCAGAGAAGCTGTGGATGGTCCATCACTGGAGGTGTTCCAGGCCAGGCTGGATGGAGCTCTGAGCAACCTTGCCCAGTGGAAGAGGATCCTGCCCAGGGCTGGACCTGGCTGACCTTTAAGGTCTTTTCCAACCCAAGCCATTCTCAGTTTCTATGATTCTACGATGTGATGTAAGTGTACAACAAACCATTCATGGATGTATTGGAGCAAGTCCAGCAAAGTGCCATGAAGGAAACATCTCTCATATAAGAAAAGGCTGAGACAACTGTGACTGTTTAACTGAGAGAAGAGATGGTTCAGGGGGAATCTTGTAAATATGCACAATGACCTTCCTGCAGGGACTAAAAAATATGTAACTGGACTCTATCCAGTGGAATTTAATGATAAAGCAAGAGGAAATGGGCTCAAGCTGATACACAGGCCACCATGTTAAAACAAAATAAATAACTTTATTTTTTTATTATTGTAAAGATGACCAACAATTGGAATAGATTGTCCAGAAGTGTTTTGAAGTCTGCACCCATGAGGCGTTCAAAAGCCAACTCTTGGAAACCTGTGCTAGCTTGTTCTGCTTGAGAAAGGCACTGTACTATATGGGCTTAAGAGGTCCCTTTGAACTTCAGCTATTCTGTGATTCTATGTCTCTGTGAAAAATAATAAAGAGAAAGGAATATATGAAGAGTAAACTGAAACAATATCTCATATTTGCATTTTATTCAGTTAGAAAATAAAACTGCAAATTAAGAATAATTCCAGATATTCCAAGGGGAAAGGTTTTCAATTTCAAAACCAAAATATGCATATTTTCTTTTTAATAAAATTTTCTGGGAAATTCACTTTATGTGTTTTCACTATTACTTCTGTAACGACATTGAAATATAAAATATCAATATTCTAGTCTTAGTATGTCCTAATTTTACAGTGTTTTTAAAAAAACAGAGTAACAGAGTACTTCTAATTAATCTTTTTTTTTTTTTTTTTTTAGTTTCCTTGATTCTGTTGCATAATACCTCTGAACACACATTGAAAGTTCAAAATTAAATAGGAACTAAAATGCTAAAATAGTTTGAAATATTTTGTAATTCATTACTTTGTTTTGATCTTGTATGTATTAAACATAATATAAGTCTGTCTTTGCTGAAACTAGATGAGAAATGTAGCAAGAATAAGGATCTGAAATACAGCAATTAATAAAATTTGCATCTGCTAGAAAAGAAAGATCAGTCTGAGGTTTTGCAGTTTGCACTCTACACACTCACCCACACTAATGTAGTGGTAGGGGAGACAGACAAAAGAGAGGGAGTTGCAAGCTTGTCATTTTTAGCAACAACCTTACAGAGCAGAAAATAGAGGACATTTTTATTTACTGTTTATGTGACTAGAATTGAAAGCCTCACAGGAAAAGTATGATTTCCCTTCCTTAACTTTGTAGAGCAGCTATGCCTATGCAACAATAAATGTTATTTCCTGCCAAAACTATTGACTCATTCCTATCTATTTTCCTGTGATCAAACAATGTCACTGCATAAATTGATCTTCAGAATTACCTATATTTCCAATATTCCTTCTTTGTCTTCAGTTTTGTGTGATGGTGATCAAAAGACCATTTGAATCAAGAAGGTTTGCATAAAATCTCACAGGTTAGCCTGCAAAAGCTCTTTTTCTCTCATTAAATTTTTTGTTGCTGTGTCCAGTGTTTTGCAATAAAGCCCAGAGGCAGTTGTTCCCATTGGCATAAATATTTTGCAAATGGTAAATATTCTGCAGTTGTTTGAAATGAGAAACAAATAAACAGACAAAATATAGGAACTGTGTTCAATGTGAGAGGTCTTGGAATATCACCATCAGCTCATATATGCACAGCTGTGCACTAACCTAGCCCATACTGCAAATTCCAGCCAGGGAGACTGTGGCGATCCTAAAGCCTCATCTCAGGATTAGCCCTTGGTTCATTTAAGCCTAACCTTAAAGCTTAGATGTGTGGAGTGAATCCTTGTATATGACTTCATTGCCATGTCCCAATGTGATCTTACTAACATTAACATCTCTGAAGTGACTATAAATGTCTAGTGAAATTTTAGACTAACTACAAAATGCATAAACCCTGAAGACAAACTAGCAAAATCCATGGACATAGAAGTATAAAATCTGAGCTAATTTGAGCTGTACTTTCTACTGTTGGAAAACACAAGAACTTTCTGATTCAAACTAAAAAGTCTAACAGAAAGAAAAATTAAGAAATATTCAAAATATGAAATGTCCAGATTCTTTAGAATGGTTTGGCTTCTGTTCTGTATTGGCCAAGTACATGCTACACCTTCTCAGATTTTCAGTGCTTGTTACCCAGCTCACATGATATTATACAGATCCATTGTCCCTTTTTCTAAATGGCTCCACTTATTCTGCATATTCAAAACAGTTCAGCAGACTTTCCCAATTGTGAGAAATATTTTTCTTAACAATTCACTTTCTTGTCCACTTCTCTCTTGAGCAAACATCTCAGAATCTGTCCCAATAATCTTGTAAAAAAGGGAGAGGAAAGACTGAATGTGTAATAGCATATTAAAATTCAAAACTCTTTAAAAATGTTGACATAGATTTATTGTCACGCAGCTGAACTGTTTGTAAGCATGTTTGCCAATGCCCATGTGTATCACACACTCCATAGAATGAAGAAAATACAGGAAAAAGCACCATCCTGACTGTGAGAAAAGAGGTAAAGCAGATGTTGCTTACTTGACATTCACGTCTACATAAAGTAATCAGAGACAGCTCTGTGTACAACTTAATTATGGATAATATATTAAAGTGTCAGGAGTCAGCATGTCCTAAGGGGACTGGACTCCATACAGAAAATGTCACTTATTCAGGACTCTTTGGAGTAGAGGTAAGCAGTTGCATATGCATTGCCTGTACAGTTTTTCACGTGAATCCTTTCCCTCCCTTCTCTTAGAGATATGAATTAAGTTAACAGTGCTGATATTTAGAGCATATTGATATTCTGAGCTGATCCAAAAGGTTTTGAAGGAGATTCATCAAAACCAGCCTCTATTTTCAATACCATCCTGTGTTTTCAAGATTAATTTAGCACTCCTGAAACCTACAGAAAAATGAAATAATGCAAAACGTTTGAAGAAAAAAAACCCCAGATTCTGGGATGGAAAATAGATCGTAAATATGACACCCATAGGACACAGCTCTATGAAATAGTCTTGTCTTACTTGTTCAAGTGCATAATACAATTGTACTGTTAAAAATTACATATTTTAAAAACTGATAAGGTTCATATGTATTCCTATTTTATTTCCTTCTTCAGGAAATTATTGCAAAATGGATTAAAAGCTATTTTGATATGCTCAGTGTGTATTTTTTTTCCTTTGTCCTATTTGGATTTTGTTTAAATTTGTGGTTATTTTTTTTTATAATTGTGATTTGTTTATGCTGATTTTATATAAGTTATCGACAGTTATACTCTGAATTCTACTGCAGTACTGTGCATGGGTGTGGGTCTGGAAGGTAATTTTCTTTCTGTATGTGTAAATGTCTTAAATTACTACCAATGAAGACAAGAAATCATTAATACAACATTCTCATATAATATTAGGATCTCTCATCTTGACCTTCAGTTTTTATATTGACTTTCATATCAGATTTTTGGAGCTCACTTCTTTATTTCATGTGTTATACAAATGAACAAAGAGCATCTTTTTGCAGTTGTCATGCTGTGTATTGTTCTGTTCCTTTCTCTCTAGAGCTGAATGCATTGTATTCCAATAAAACTTGAGGAAGTTGGATATTATGATCCAGAATTCTGGCACAGGTCAAGTCAGACAAAATAAGTAAATTTTAGATCTTCAGAGGAAAACAGAATAACCATGCACTGTGTGCAGGGGAGGTTTCAGACAAACAAGGAGATATAGGAATGTATCCTTCTTAAGAGATTGGGAAGAAGATCAAGCATTAAAAAATAGGAAATAAAAAAGGAAATAAAGGGGGAAAATGAAAGAAGGAAGGTAAGAATAAGGAATATAAATAATGTGAGCAAAGAAGTAATATGGCTAAACATGTAAACATATTATAATTACATTTAATATTTTCATGGAAAAGTTTATTAAACCTTAAGAGTCCATTAGGCACAAAAAAAAAAAAGGCAAGCTGGTATTAAACATGAAAAGATTAAATAAACATAGCTTAAACAAACCTGTTGCAAGTTAGCGATAACCCTCAATAACCCTAGAGAACAAACTCTTTTTTCGTGGGTTTTTTTTTTTTTAATAATTCAGGTGATGTCTATCCATTTTGAAATTCTAGTTGATGGAAAAAAAGTCCATATTACAATTGTAAGCTGTTTTCATAAGAATTGCCAAGGGCTATCAGGCTTAAAATAAGGCTCAGTAAGTGATAAAACCAAACAACTGCTTTGCAAGTCTCTTTCACCGTGTGCTGTGTTTCAAGGACTTGATGCCATGGTCCAGCATACACTCAGAGTTATCTGCATTCAGCACAATAGCATGCTCTAGGAGTGTCTGTGCTGAAGGATTTTTGCCTTTTTGCAGCTACTCACTTAGGGCCTCATTTCAAGAGATATCCTAGCACAGGATTAATGCACTGTTCTAAGCAGGGCTTGCAATAAATACAGCAGGACTTACGTGTGTGCCTACATATTGTTGATTTCAAACAGTGTTTTCAATAATTATGTCAATAATGTTCAAAGCTGGTGCTGATCTCTGCTAGGTAGATTTATTTTCTATTTACAAAAAAAAAAAAAAAAACAAAAAAAAAACCCATATTATACTTTGAATGAATCTAATGAATCTTCCTGTGTGTAAAAAAGTCTTAAAGTCCTTTGTGTAGCAACACATATTACCTGCAAGCAGTTACTAGTTTACCAAAGCTCATCATCCTGTATTTTCCAGCAGATATTAGATATTTAAAAAATAAAAAAAAGGTGGCTTTACATTCTACATTGTGTTAAATTAATAAAAAGATTATTAAGGATCTTTGAGGACCTTGGCAGTATAAAGACCTTCCTGGCATAAGATACTAAATTAGGATGCTAAAAGATATCTAAACATGTGAATGATATATACCCTTTCCCATAATGGGAGCAAACATTTTTTCAGCATTCTTCCAAAGAGTGAGTAGTCATATTAATTTTTAACACCTGATAATTTCTTTGATAATGGCAATAATTACATCATCAGTCCTTAGTATTCACTGAGAAATAAGAAAGTCACAGCATTGCAGCTGCTTGTCTTTATCTGTCCCAGGGACACTGTTTATAAAGGAAAATTAAACTTACCAGCTCATTTGTTCTTAATTTAATAACTTAGGTAATTTTAATTCTTCTGACTGCATTATTAGTTTGGAACTACTCTATTTAACTTTATCAAACTTCATTCTCTCACAATGATTTTTTTGTCAGATTCACTTATGCTCATTTCCTCCCTTTATATCAGCCAGGATTATTGTTTTAATTATTTGATATCTTCACTAGTAGTCATTTAAGGTGTTTGCACATGCAGAATGGAAATTACCTTCCAGATCTACATACATACACTTTATTGTAGTAGAATTCAGATAGAGGGCAACTGTCAATAACATACAAAACAGCCATAAAGACACCACAAATTTAAACAAAATCCAAAGAGTACAAATGAAAAAAAAAACCAAAACAACCAAACTTGAGCATATCTAAATAGCTTTTAATTATTATGAATTCAAATGACTTACCGTACTTAGTAAACATTTCATATTTACATATATATTATATAACAGTGCCTTTAACACTTATGACTGTCTTCACTTCAGATTTCCTCCTGGCTATTTCCCCTTTCTTTTTCTCAAGGTGACAATTTTATTATTATCTTATCTAGAGGAGAAAATGGATTCTAAAATTTCTTAGATTTATTGGTTTTACACAGTAATTCAGGAGACAGATAATTGCTGATACCTGAGACCTCAGTTGAAATTTATTTGAAAATTTTAAGTTTTCACCTAGATCAATCTATTAATGCATTCATCTTGTTTTGTGTTCCTTGATTGGTTGAAACCTTTTGGGTTTTTTAAGGACACATGCCTTTCTGTTCAAGAAAAAAACTTACAGTTTGAGCACTTCAAACTTTGTGTGTATGAGTGTATGATAGAATTGTAACTTTCAAACGTTTTGTAATTGCCATTATTTGATCTTCTCAATGTCAAGCCTCTTCATGCTAAACAAATCAGAGTGCTGTTTACAGTATTCTTCTGTTAAGATCAATTTGTAGGTATTCTATTGCCTGAGAAGGATGTTCAGAAACACTGAATGATGTTCAGTGTTTTCATGCACATCACCTTGAATTTTTTTAGAAACATTTCCATGCTTCAAGTTTTAATAGAGCCAAACACAGCAAAAAATTTCCTCTTTTTTTTTTCCTTCAACCAACACATGTCTTTGATACAGAGTCTGATAAAAACTTGTGATAAGGACAGTGAGTTCTCACTGTCCACACAGATAGTTTTAATTCTATATTTGGATTAATGAATCTCAGTGTAAATATTTGCAGTGTTGACTTCTGTATCTGAATTACTTATTTTAGATTAGTAGATTCTGAGATAAGTAGAATCTTATTCTTTGGAGAGAATAAGATTCCTTTGGAGATATACAACTTTAGCACACAAATGATCCAATCAGGTTAAGATAGTTACTCTATGATGACATAAGTTGTACCCCAAATGGGTCTCCTGCTGTCTGAAAGGAAAGATACTTAATGATGTGTAGCAGAGTAGTTGAAGGAAGGCTCTCAGCTGGACATCAGAAGTAGGACACAATGATTATGGGGATGATTATGATTAGAATTATTGCTGGTATAATGTCTATATATGCCAATGCAGTTGCATGCACTCCTACAATGGATTACAAAATGCTCAGGCTGTGGTCCCCTCTCATCGTGTCATGAGCTTCAGCAAGATGTCCTTGCTTTCTAAACTTCTCTAAGAAGCCTAGGTGTGGCTTGGTGTACTTAGTCCCAGATTAGGTCCACAGTTTATGTCTAAAGTATTATAGTATCAGCCAGTTCCTCTGGAAACTTATGGGTGCCTTGCAGAATTCACAATTAGAAAGCCACAATGTGGCAGCTTTATGCTTTTATCTCTGTGTTTCACTGAATCTTGGAGCTTTTTAAGTCACTCACACAAGAGTGAGTATTACCTGTCTCTGGAAGGTCTAGGATAAATCCTACAGGAGTCCCTGCTGAGGTGGGACATCCAGCCAGGAGCTGCCTGCACCCTTCAGAGGCTGGGTTGCTCAATTGGCTGAGTCTTCAGCAGCACTTTATACACTTTTGCAGGTTGATGAGTACCAAAGTCAATCACAAACATCTCATCTCCCCCATCTCTGGAATGCATTAATTACACCAGTACTCAGACCTTTCCACCTGCAACACCCACCTGATGTTCTTATCCTAAGGTTAATCAAATTGCCTATCAGAGACGACTGAAAGAGAGAGGATCTGTGTTTGTGTGTGTGTGTGTTCAGAATGAATGTGAAGACCTGACTATCTTTCATCACCATCACATCTTTCTGGACTCGGATGTAAATGTGTAAGGTTTGTTAAATTTTACCGCATAGGTTTCATCTGAGCATCTAAGAGATCCAGATACAAATAAAAGGGTGCAGGACTTAAAGACACACAAGACCTTCCAAAGTGCCACCCAGGAGTCAAGTTGAATATCTTACAGTATTGCAATGTCACTAGACCCTTAAGAGTCAGCAGCTGAATTAAGTATATACATTTAGTCAGATAAATTCAGTTTCTAATGTGGTATTGAAAAGAAAGAATAGTAATTTAATTGTTGTGGTTAAAATTATTTCAAGTTTTTGTTTTTTTGTTTTTTTTTTTCAGAAAATCCCCAGATTTACCCTCAATCCTTGTCACCTGCATCTTCTCTATAGACAATTCTGTATTTCAGAAATTCATTTGATTGTTTAACTGTTTAAGTTCCACTCTGACTGAACTCTGAGGAAGTTGGAACTTGATTGGGTTGTGCAGAATTAAACTATGAGGTGCTGCCTGAAGTGCTCTGGCATTTCTTCTGTTGCCTCCAGAAGCTTTCCCTGGAGGGATCAGATTTCGTACAGGTTTGCTCTCATTCCTGCAAACCTCATGCATATGTTTCCAAAGCCTTATGGCTCCTCAAAGAGCATTAGACATTTATGAATGGAAAACTGAATTACGCTGTAGAAAATGCAGTCATTGAAGCTTAAAGAGTGACACAGCTGTCTAAATTATTTATTTTAGGATGCACTAAACAGCTGTTCAAATCTTAGTGATAGCATTTACATCTCACTTGGCTTAAGAGGGAGCCTAGACATCTAGTTCTGTGACTGACACATTTTGAGTCTGAATCTGGAGCAGAATCCTGCTTTTTAAACAACAGACACACAAGAATTGTCACAGCTTTTTTTTTCCTTAATTTGTATAAATCCTTTGTAACTAGCCATTAATGATGTATCACCTGAAAAAAAAATCTTTATCGTATCTCCACATTTTATTTAATAATAATAAATTTATTTTAAGGTACTTCTGCCTTTTGTTCTGTGTTTTGTGTCATTTTTTTTCACCCTATCCTGTTGAATATTATGTTTTCTGTGTTTATTTTTAATTACTATATAAACCCAGAATTATGGGACAAAAGTCAGTGAATTAATATCAGCAACAGGTGTGATAACAAAAATCCTTTTTTTCATAGATTTATTGTTCAGTCATATTGTTTGAATTCTAGATCGATTTTCAGAATCCAAAGACAAACCTTTTTACCCACTAAAACTATAATAGGAGTGACCAAGCAACTGACAAAATTATGTATCTTGGAGATACCAATAGAATGGACTACATTGTTTTTAAGGATACCACAGAACTAGTGTGCATAATTTCCTAAAGCAGAAGAAGGATTTTTACACTTTCTTTTCCTTTTTTCCTCTGAGGGGATTTTCAAGGTGTTGTAGCAAATACTGATGGACATCATAATAACAATTTTTATCATTTAAATTTTTTTTTTACCGACACAGAAGCAGCTTAATGTCATTTTATGACGTAACATCTCATATATTCTTATTGGTTTTTTTTCTCTCTTCTTTGTTGCTGACCTTGCATATATACTGAGGGAAAAAATATTGTCATTTGAAATAATCTGAAATTACCACAGGCTTTTAGACAGGCAACTTCAGAGCATGAGTTGGAAATATAATGTTGCTGTATCAAGAAAGGTAGAAGTTATTTTGCAGTCCACTGTGACACACTAAATAAATTGTTTTGCAATCAAGTTATAATTTATGCTATGAAAGTATATCAGAAGTTTCCCCCTTCTGCTCCCCTTTTTATTACACCAAAGAAAGCTAGTTTTGTATACATACACACACACACACTTGTTTATATATAAACTGTATAGCATTTTAAACCTAGGTTTTAATATTTTCATTTTTATCAGGAATGAAACACATCATATTCTGATATCCATTACATAAATGTGTTTTTTCATGTGATAGCATTTTGCTTAAAATAAAAAATTATGTGGATAGAAAAAAAATCAAATATGCTGTAAATTTTTTTGAGACATGATATGAAAATTATATCCATTTTCTTGTATCCAGACTAAAATTATGTCAGTTTTGTGAAAGTACTTGTTATCCAGTAGCATAAATCCTCTTAGAATGGAAATAAATATGGTTAGGGGAGTGACCATGGTCTTCTAAAATTGGATATCTTGGATTTAATCTCCAGCTTCCAGCTGGATCTGATAGACAAGGAAAGAGAAACACCCTACTTTAACAAGATTTTAAGAACAGGATCTGGCAGGACAGACCAACATATACAACTGCATATTTACCTCTGGAACAACCTCACTCCTAGATAATATCAGTATCCAACCTCACTTTTATTACCAGCCACCTTCAAAGAGGTTTGCATTGAAGGTAAGTTACCAACAAGCTGACATTCACATGGGCATGCTCTATTTTTCCATAATGTCATTACATTTAATTCCAACTTAATTTTTTTTTTGGTTTAGACTTTCTGATTAATTGCTATTAGAATGCTAACTGTGAGGTCCACTATTTTTTTTGTAACTCAAACTGTTTTCATAATGTGATATTATGAAGAAACTGATTACCTTGCTCTGTGTATTTCTTTTTAAAAAGTTAGATATGAAAATTAATATGTTTATACAAGCAAATGCCATCAGAAAAATATTAAAACATATAGTGAGAAATTCAGTAAAACAATTTTAAAATTTTAGAATAAATTTTTAAAAATACATTTGTTTATTGAATCAGTAATATAATGTGGCATTGAACAACACTAAATTTTAGGTTATACTGATAAGCAGCAAACCAATCTAAGAAGAAAAAGCAACACTTTTAACTGTGAATTGTGCTGTTTCATTTACTAGCTTTCTTTATCATTAATTGAAAACCTAGTCCTATTAAGTCACTCTTATTTGAGTTTTTGTGAATAAAAGCTTTGTTTCTCAAGGATAGATTCTGCTGAATAGTGCTGAATAATAGATCTGAGTTATATATATTGAAAGGTCTGGACTTTTCACTTGTAAATTGTGCTGTCACTAATATATTTCATGGGTATATCTTAATTCTAAGTGCCTAATAAATTATTTAAATCTGACTTCATTTGTATTTCAAAATAATATGCAGTGTATTAAGAACATTACTTATCACTAAACTTCTTTTTCCCTAGTGTCTTTCTTTAACTATACATCAAATTGTATTATAAATGAATCCTGAGAACATTTGTTATATATGTTCTTGGAGAGGAAATTATAACTACAGAGTTTATAACAGGAGGTTTACCCATACAATAGCTCTCATAAACCAAGGCAGTTAATCAAAGCTATTTATACAAAATTAAGAAACCAAAACCAAAACCAAAATAAACTTCAAAACAACAAAAAACAAAGAAAAAACATACAACCAACAACAACAACAAAAAATATCTTTGCTTGCATAAAAAAGCAGAAATTCTGAAGCCAGTTGCTATTTCTCCTGAGTAATAAAAAGATAACAAATATTGTTTATTTTCCATCTTGTCTCAAAAATGCTATTGTTTAAGGAAGATCTCTGAAATCATACTTAGTCTTGAAAACCTGTAGAAATTCCTGTTTCTTTTAGATTTTAATTACATAATTCACAACCTGTTATGAGATATCCACTGAGTATCTGTGCCTTGAAGTCTTATATGATGTTTCTGGAAAGCTCCAATGTAGTAAATGATTTTTTGTACATAGAATCAACTCTAAAATGCCTTATGATGCTATTTTAAAAATATTACAAACATGATGAGATATCAGAATTTTAAATTCTGAAAGGCTGTGTAATGCAATTTTCTCAAATTGCCATATGGCCATTCTAGCAAAATTCAACAAAATTTATGAGATTTGGAATTTATAAAAAACATATGGTAACTATTTTTCTGTGTGTGTACAATTGTTATTGTGGAAACTACTTGAAAAAGTTGGGGATTTACTCCCTTTATGTTTTTAATATCTGTCTTAATTTTCTATAACTCCTAGATAATATCAGTATCCAACCTCACTTTTATTACCAGCCACCTTCAAAGAGGTTTGCATTGAAGGTAAGTTACCAACAAGCTGACATTCACATGGGCATGCTCTATTTTTCCATAATGTCATTACATTTAATTCCAACTTAATTTTTTTTTTGGTTTAGAGTTTCTGATTAATTGCTATTAGAATGCTAACTGTGAGGTCCACTATTTTCTTTGTAACTCAAACTGTTTTCATAATGTGATATTATAGAAGGACCAACATTTCTATAAGCATCCCACACAGCTAATGGGGAGTGAGGAAGAATTATACCTAAAGATACAATCCACCAAAGGTTTGATCTGGTGTGTTAAGAAAACTTTATTTTTTAACCTCCCTCAAGTATCAAATTTTGTTATTTGAAGAGAGATTCAAAAAAACATTCAAATAATTCATAAACTGGCTTATTTCTTGGAAAAGTACCTCACAAACAAATTTGTAACTGCAGCAGTGTTTAGGAAATTCCATAAATTTTATGCAAAGTTGAAAGTACACACTTTGATTTTTCTGATTAAGATTGTACTAGAAAATAACAAACTCAGCTATATTCTGCATTTACTTCATTTTCATCAAAGTAAAGAAATCTAAGAAAGCCACATGGGGAGCCAATTTCAGCACCCTCCAGAGAGTTCATGCTTGTGAAATAGCTTATGACTCTACTTTTGTCTATAGCAATACTACAAAGATTCATCCTAAGTCTCTAACATTACTATTTACTCAGCTATATCTGGTCCATCTAAAGCCCTTATCCAAGACTTCATCCCTGTAACAGACCCTCGACTATTTCAGTTAAAGAAACTGATGGTATCTGCAGAATAAACCACATCTTGTCATTGGTGGCTGACCCTGACAGATGGCCTTGTTACAGTTCCTAGTTTGGCTTATATCTTCCAGATGTTGTGATGCAAAACTTTTCACAGAATCACAGAATGTGCTGAGTTGGAAGGGACTCACAAAGATCATTGAGTCCAGCTCCTGGCCTTGCACAGCACCATCCCCAAGAGGCACAACACGTACCTAAAAGTATTGACCAAATGCTTCTTGTACTCTGCCAGCTTGGCGCTGTGACCACTGCCCTGGGGAGCCTGTTCCAATCCCCAAGCACTCTCAGGATGAAAACATTTTTTAATTGCCAAACTAAACCTCCCCTGACACAATTTCAGGCGACTCCATTGAGTCCTGTCACTGGTCACCAGAGAGAAGAGGTCAGTGTCTGCCCTTCCTCTTCCCTCATGAGAAAGTTGTAACTGCAGTGAGGTCTGTCCTCAGCCTCCTCTTCTCCAGGCTGACCAGACCCTCAGCCACTCCTCATACGGCTTCCTCTCCAGACCCTTCACTGTCTTTGTTGTTCTCCTTTGGACTCTCTGTAACAGCTTTATACCTTCCTTACACTGTGGCACCCAAAACTGCCCCAGCACTGGAGGTGAGGCTGCCCCAGCTCAGAGCAGAGCAGGACAATCCCCTCCCTTGCCCAGCTGGTGATGCTGTGCCTGATGCACCCCAGGACAGGGCTGGCCCTCCAGGCTGCCAGGGCACTGCTGGCTCATGTTCAACTTTCTGTTGATGAGGGACCACCAGGTCCTTTTCCTCAGCGCTGTTTCCCACATCTCATTTCCCAGTGTGTACATCCAGAGTTGCCCTGTCCTGGGTGCAGAATCCAGCGTAGCATTTATATTATCCCCATAGAAAATTCCATGGATATCCCAATTATCTTTTAAAACTAAAGCAGACCAAATACATGTTAAGTGTTTTAACAAAAATCACAGCAACTAGAACTCAAAATATAATCTGCAATTTAAGTGCAGAGTATCTGTTCTACTGATATGGAACAGTATTATCTGAACTATTTCTGTTTTGAAATGTTGAGAACTAGGCTGACATCTTATAATCTTAAACCCTGTTTAGCTCATTAGAAATTTACATTAAAGATTTGAAGTCCAGCTTTCTGGAAATACAAATGTATGAAGACCAAAGTCTTAGGTTCTGGTAACAGCTAATGACCCTTATGTGTACTTTCAAACTATTCAGGATAGGCTAAAGGACATGTTGCTACATTTCTTCATCTGCAAGAACTGCAGTGTTTAAACTGAAACCTTGAGAGAAAAGTGAATGCAAAAAAAAGGAAGAAAGGAGGGAGTTGGGAAACTGTGCATATTGAAGGACGCAGTAATTGCACTAACCTACTGAATGACCTTGTAAACTTAGTTTTTGTAGTCATTTCTCCTTCAGAAAATCCATGAAATTATTTTCTTATCTTTTTGTTGAGTGGTGAATATCATTCACTCCTAATTAAAAACAAACAAACAAAAACAAGTACATGAAGAGCTTATAAGAGATCAAAGGCTGTTAGACCTTAAACTTTTGTGAGCCTTATGAATAAAGTCTTATACGAACATTTTAGAACATTCTGGTTTGAAAATCAAGACATAACTCTTACAAAAATATTCCTTCTAATTGTCATAGAGGATGGCATTGTGAGAAGGTGATATAGTAAAACTAAAAATATTGATACGCAAGTGAAAAAACCCACAGAAAATAGAAAAGAGCATTTACATTTCTCTCATTTCAAGATGACCCAAAATTTTTGAGATAATGTTTTGCATGAAGTTTTCCTTAGATACTCCTCCCATAAATTAATGTAGCTTCAAATCTGTTAAGCTAACAGTATGAAAACATTGGAATACATAATGTTGTTGAATCCAACACTTACATACTAATGTGCAACTTCTAATCTGAACATAAATTTATGATGAATTAAAATTAATCATGGTGTGTTTCAAGTATAATGACCACAAGAGTATAGACCTATAGCTGTGCTAAAATATTATTCACCCATGCTATCTACATCAAGAGATGGCCCAGTGAAGAAAAATGGGTATGGAATGTAAAGCAGTCACTGCAGAGGATGTTACACTATCACATTTCAGCGATGCTGACTTCAGATTTTGGGAACTGACAGCCCATTGTGACTGGAGTTCCCCGAAAACCCCTTCCCAGCAAGCCTTCTGCTTTTGTTTTATCTGAAATGAATCTGATTAATGTTCTCCAGGAGCATACTTTGGGCTGAAATAAGGCATAGCTAGAGGGGAAAAATAAGGTTGTTTTGGAGAAACACACAGCTTATTCAAACTAAAATTGAAAATTTTGCCTCCAGATTATCCTCAGAGCAAAGGCTGTCACTTTTGACCTCTTCTCTCTCTACTTTAAATTCCAAGCAGATTTTATCTTAGAATTTAACTGTTGTCTTAGTAAATCTTTTGCTCAAGCCTTTTCTTTTGCTTATGTGACAAAATCCAACTGCTGATTTAACAAAAATTAGAATTTTAAGTATTCAGTTTAAAAACAAGCTTCTTTACAGAAAGTGGAAGCCAAATAAATTGCACAAAAAGTGCCTACACTTTCAGAGATACCACTTGAGTTAACTATTCTATCTAGAAGGGACTTTTCTTCACAATCCTTTGTTAAAGCTGGGAAGCTTAAGGAAGTAAATGTTTCTACATCACACTTGAAAGTTACTTCCATTATACAAACTTCTAATATTGTCACCTTCCTGTTCTGTCAGGAGTGTCAGACCTGCCAAAACATATTTGAGATGCCATTCTACCACCTAGCCAGCACAGGACACTCAGTATCTGGACTACGTAAGTGTTCTGTAGTCACGGAAGATGAGGAATTCAAACACGTATTTTAAGGTGTCAAAATATTTTTTTTTAATGTATATCTAACATGCACCTGTTTCCTGTATTAAACTGCAAACTCATCTGTTAATCAATTGTTCAATTAAATACTTTATAAACCAGCAGAACTTAATCATTGTGATTTCCTTAACTTGTGAAATTGTACACACCATTGACCTCTTAGTAACCAGCTTTATGTGATGGTGAATTTTTCTCTGGTTCCATAGATAAAGCTCAGTGTCAGTATAAGTAGGAAATGCAAGTTCACATTAAACACTACCCTTAATACAATATAGAAATAATTTTACAACTCAGTTACTCCTAAACAATATATTTTTTATTCCATTACAAAATTCTTATGCTTAGAAAACAGAACTGAGCTAATATTTAGAGGAGTTAAATTAACAAAATTAGCAGGAAAAAGTATACAAGTGCAATCACATTATGTGGCCTTTGGGTTACCTGTTGAGCTGCCTGATCAAAGTAGAATAACATTATAATGATCTTAATTTTCCTGATTATAATTGACCCTAACTTTTGGTGTCAGAGGAGCTGCGGTGCCCTACATCACACTGGGGAAGGAGCACTGTGAGGAGTACCCTAATGAAAGACACCTGGAGTGCTCCCCTGGAATCACTGGGAAATGTACAGAGAGAATAAACCAGATTACTTATCATCAGAAATAATACTTTTTTTCCCTTTCATAATCTTAGCAAAATTTCAGCTTTAAGGTCATGTTTTTAATGTGACCCTACTAGAATAATTTTGTATTGTGATTTTTTTTTCTTGACATTTGTTCTTTTGTTTATCGAAATATATAATCTTTTTTGGGGTAAATGTATAAGGACATAAACAGAGGCTTACTTAGAAAATAATGGAACTGTCAGATAAGATGGATATAGACTCATCTATGGTCCTGCCAGCCTGTAGGCCTGGCTAACCTTACATCCATTCTGAAGAACAAAATTGAAGCTGGTTTTTTTCCTAAAGAAAAATACATTTACTGTTTTCATTTAGACTCAGTAGGGAGCTTATTCTGACTGATGACAAAATCTTGGGTTTCTGCTTACACAGAAAGTAAGTATAAAAGATTTAGCTAAGAATACATTGCATATTCTCCAGATCCAATTAAATTTAATGTGATAGTGAGAAAGAGTCAGCAACAGAGCTCTAGAACTGGTGTAAGTTTGGGTTCTTTTCAAACTCTCTAGTAGCAGGTCCAATTACTGATCCAGTATCAATCATCTCAACTGTGTCCCACATGGCCAGCATTTAATTATAGGTAATGAGTGACAAGAGACTGATTTCACATAAAGAAATGTTCTGTATAAATAGCTGTTGAACCAAAACATGCAGTAAATAGAATTAATTGTGGGAGCTCAGTCTCTCTAGTACCAAATGGCAATTATTCATGGGGTTCAAGGTTTCTGATGAAATCAGGTGGTATTTCTAGTAGCATATCAAACATTTGACAACTGATATTTATAATGTATTTTATTTTCTTTTCATAATGAAAAAATGTACCTTTAGAAAATATTCCGTCGTTGGCCAATATATTTTGCTTTCTTTTTCCTCTTGTATTTCTTTCAAGAGGTTATAATATAATATATCTTAGAAATGAAGCTGGAAGGATAAAACTCAGACATTAATACTGATCTCTGAATTACATGGATGTGTCAATATTTTCTTTGACAAGAATTTTATCTATGATGTGAATTAAAACAAAAATTAATTTTAAAATTAATTGAGTTTAGGTTTTATATTTTAGCAATTAATAATAAGCAATTGCTAAATGACAGCTTCCTGAAGGTCTATTAAAATTGTTCAAAAATGTCTAGCTAAACAAAAATGAAGAAAATTTTAAAAATTACTACATAAAATAATTCAAATTCTTATGACACCCAAAAGCACTAAGACATTGCAGTTATTTAGCCATTTTGCAATTGAAATTCAGTTGAATAAAAAAAACTTAATGAAACAAAAAGTATTGACCTTAATTATAAAGTGCTTGTAATCTGTTCCACAGATGTCTCTTTCAGATCATCATGACTCTTCAGAGGGTGGAATAAGATTCAAATTTACCTTTAGCATTTCTTGCAAATTCTTTCTACTTCATTTATTCCCCTACCCTGTGAAAAGCCCATACAGGGGGAGTCCTCTGAATAAATTTAATTAATCCTGTCTTTTGCTCTTTTGCTTCTAGCTTTATAACTGAAGAGTTAATGTGCTATGAGGGTGATATCAATTCAAGCATGGAAGATTAGACCTTCATAGACTCCCCAGCTTCTCTCCCTGTTCCCTTTAACAAGACAAGTTATCAGACAGCAAATAATCCTTTGCAAAAGACTGATTGACTAAAGTAAGTGATTTGGAAGGAAAGGATAAGACTGAATTTATGTAGAAGTTGTGTGCACTAACTGAGTTCTTGGCTTCAAGTCCTACACTCATACTTATTTTTCCTTTAGTGAAGTAATTATGAATCTTTTTCAAGATTGTTTCAAATTTTCTGTCCTTTGTGTTTCATCCATTTTGGTTTTTGCAACTGGATATATACACATGCTTAAGGAAACTAGAGATCACTTTCATTGTTGCATTTAAACGTGTAAGATAGAGATGGCCAAAAAGGTTGTGCCTTTTTACTATGAATGGTGCTATCTTACTGGCCTGCTGAATACAGAAATACTCATGTAGTTGTATTAGTATGATTAATTTTGGATTCAAAATAGCAAAATGCTATAATTCATTGGCATATTTATACTTTATAGGTGCAACAGACCTTTCTTTTTACCTCTATTTTTTTTTATTGTGAAAAATTAAATGGACAGAGTAATTGACTTTAAAAGAATGTACTATGTGGTAAATCATGCATTGCATTTAAGAATAATGAAATATGCAGATAAAAAATGGGGAAAAGCACATTAGCCACCTGCTTTGTAAAAAAAGATATCTGAATTCCAGTTAGCAGGTATACACAAGTAACATATTTGAAAAAGGTCAGAATAATGCTCTGACAGGTATATTGGCTCGTTCTGAAACATTTTTTTGATTGAGGTAAGCATCAGAGGTCAAAAACTGAGTTTGTTACCAAAGCCTTTACCCAGGTTTTCTTTAGCTCAGGCAGTTTAGAAAGCACCATTGTTGTTGTCTTTTTTTTTGTCAAGCCAGCAGCAGAGATCAGCTGCTGTGCTTAGGCTGTGAGTTCAGACTACCCTTTTCCAATGTAGTGACTCCTTTTTATATTATTATACATTTCAGAATTAGCTGCATCTTACTCTCATGCTTAAAATTTCTGATAGCTGTACACAAAACTATTTTCAGCATGTTTTAGAAAGTTTAGCTAGGTTAGTTGAATTAGAAACATTTTGGTCTCTGCTTTTCATCTCTAGATATGCACAATTAATATATACAGGACATTATCACAAATTTTGATTGCAAATATGTACAAAACACTTAAAAGATAGTTCAAATTTCAACTCTATAACATTTAAGTGAAAATGTTTTTCACTTAAGCAAATTTGCCAAGTCATACTTCTTTATGGATTCTCTGAATTGCTGTTTTAAGAAGGAGGGAATCTAGCTCTACCACAACATTGCCTAAAGCCTTCTGATTGAAAATCTGATCTGAAAAATGAGTTTACATCCAATGTCCCTCCAAGATGAAGAGGGCTTAGAGACAAATCTCTTCTGCCTGAAATAGTACATTAAATAAGAAATACTATTTAAAGGATAGCAGTTGTCACCGACCTCAGGACACTGACTCTTGTTCTGAATTCATTGAGACACAGGCATCCACTCTCTGGATTCATCCTCTCACTACATGTGCTTATGGTTTTCCATCTCCTGCTCTGGACATCTGCACATTACTCTTGCAGGTACAGTAAATTTCACTACTGGGTGTCTAGAACTTCTGGGCAGACAAAAGTACTCTCTGCAGACATCTACTACCACCAGTAACTGTACTATCTAGACACCCAAACTTTCTTATTCAAGTTTCTCAAGCAGAAAACTTATTTTTAAGACATTTAAAACTCAACTTGGTCAGAGAAAGAAGCTGTGATTACCACTGTTAATATTTCCAGGCCAGTTATAAAATCCTTTTAGGCCATAAAATCAAATTCTGTGATTGGGAGCTTTTCCCCCCAATGATTCTAGAAAAATCCTACCCTGAGTAGCCAACATCAATATGTATAAAAGGATCAGGAGCTCTTCTGAATACTGAAATAGTTCAGTAAACATATTAGTAATATGCCATATAGTGGATATAAGCACACACAAGGACCTATGTGTTTACATTACTTGTATGAACACAGATGCAGCAGTTCAATATTGTAACAAAATCAAATAGTCAGAAACAGAAAATAAAGGCTCTGGATTTTCTGCAACATTAGGTAGATTTAATTTAACATGTTTCATTTTGTGCTTTTATTTTCCTTATTAAAATAAACCAGCATGGAAAGTTTTGTAACAGATCCCAATTTAGTTAAGTGTCATTTACACAAAAGCTTAAAAATATGCTTATTCCACAAAATATTTAAGCCAGTAGTAATACATTCATATTACAGGATGCCAACTTTATTTACTCTATGGATTTACTTTATAGGACAATATATTCATTATTATGTTATATATAATGAAAATCTACTACTCTTTGATAGTAACTTATTCTAGATTGCTGGATGCAGCAAATTCTTAACTGTATATTGAACTTCTTTCTGAAAAAATTTCTGAGTGCATTCTCCTGACAAGATCACTTGTCTGCTCCCTTCATTAAGTGTTTTGAATGAAGTAGTAGGGTTCTTTGGGTTTTTTTGTTGTTTGTTTGTTTGTTTTAGTGGGTTTTTTGGTGGTTTTTTATTTTTTTTTTTAAAAAAACTGCACATTTACAATGTGCACATTAAATCTTTAACAAATTATGTTTCTACATTTAAAGGTAATCTGAAATTTATTTGAATTGAAAACATATATGGTGTTATTCAAATTTGTAAGATCTATCTTGGTCAATCTTTGTCCCAGTATTTGGGAAGGTGGTTCTATTACTGAATAATAATTATTATTATTTTTTCTTTTAAGGATGACTACATACTCCTTCTTTTACTGTAATTTCCTTTCTTTTAAGTTTAATTGATTAAAAATTACCCAGTTTATTTGTGAACTGAAAATCCCTATAACTCTTTAGTTATTAAATTAACTGTTAGCCTTCCCCTTAACACTCTTTTATTAAAATCTGCTAAACATTCAGGCTTCTTGATTGAATTTATTTTTGTGTTTATTATTAAAAGAAAACTGGGGTGAATATTTCAAGAGTGAGTGTTGCTTATGACTGCATGCTCCTACTGAAAAGTGAGCAGTAAGAAAATCAAGCTGTGAATTTTGCTTTAAACCGATTTCATGACAGAGATCATGGTACTGGTGTGAAGAACTACTAAATCACTCCTTGCCTTTCTATTTGCTCACCTTTTCCAGACAACATGTACTTATATCTAGACATTCATCCTGGGATTCATGTCAGAGTAGTTTTACAGGAAGAAGGAGGGAAGCTTAGGTGAGAAGCTAACGACTGCAAGATTACTTTTCCTGCAGGTATCTGACTGTCACCTTTGAGTTTTTCTTGAGTCTAGACATGCCATTATCAGAATGATTGCCGATTCTGACTCACAGTGGAATTCTCTTGAATGGGTAGCTGTAGAAGTGCAGCATTGCCTTTTGCCTCATATTTTACACAATATTCTTATCTGGGTTTTAAAACTACCAAACAACTAAAGACAAAAGCTAAAATGAAACAAAATCAATTTAAAAAAACTGCAAAATACATACAAAAAAAGAACATAAAAAACCCACAGAGTTTATTTCTGAGGAGAAGGGGAATAAAGGGATCATTTACAAATTAAAAAAGGTGTAAATGACAGTAAAAATTTAAATGTCAATACAACATTAGCATGAAATCAAATCATTAAATGATGGGAGTGGGCTCAGGATCCTGACTGGTTTTTATCTTGGTTTATTTTCTGTGAAAGTCTATTTAAAAATCTCACTTACTTCTAATATTTTGAAGAGCATATAAATATACAAAGATACTTTCATAAAAGTTAGAAAAAACCACAAACCCCTAACTAACTTTACATGAAACAAGGAAAGAAGCAAAATATAAAATAAATTCAAAATATTTTAAAAGCCTCAGTTGGAAAAGCTTAATTCATGCTTTCATGGTGAATAATTAATTTACTTCTCTTGGGAATAAAATACTCTTGACATGAATAAAATGCATTTGTCAAATGTCCACATTCAACAAAATGTAAGTGGACAAGCAAATTGATATGCACTCATACTATCTGTCCAGTTCAAAGGCATTTTTAAAATTCCTTTTTACTTATATGAGATTTTAGTATGGTTGGAGTACATTCTGCTCTTCCATTTGAAGACATCATCTAAAAAGTACGCTCTTTCAAAATGTATTTTTACTATTCCTTGTTCTCTAAGAGTTTGCAGTGTTCAGCCTAACAAAACAGAGCTGCTAAGACTCCTGTCCATAAATACCTCAGGAAGGGAAGCACCAGTGATCTCCTGCATTTGCCTTCAATTTTGGGAGCCGGGACAAGAAGTGGTCAGCCACAGAGAGCTGTGGTGGGTCGACCTTGAACTTCAGCCCATCTAACTGCTCTCTCAGTGTCCCACCCCTGCAGGATGAGGTGGGCAAGCAAGTTGAAAAAGCTCATGTTAAAGACGAGGAGAGTTAGGAGATCAGTTAGATAATCTGTAATGGGAGTTGTGACCTTTTTTTTTTCCTTTACACAGGAAAACAAAATTGACATTAATTATTTAAATGCACACATAAATTACAAGCAAGCTCCCACCATAGCTGTCTTTTTCATTGAAAACCAGTATAATTTTTTTTTTATTAGGGATTTAGATTCTTGCACTTCATAGTCTCATACAGAAAGAAAAAGGGTTGATTTCTTTTCAGTAAAAGTTAATTTAAGAAAATTTACATTTTTTGTTATTATTCATTTATATTAAAACATATGCTCACTTTATAAATTTCCTAGGACCATACATTTTTACCCTAATAAGGCTTTAATCTATAACAGTCACAACAAAATATTGATTTCCACACAGTGATGCTGAAATACCTATGTTATCCTATATACCTCTCTGCTAACTGAAAAATTTCTCTTTCATGGTGCTACACAACCTAGTTTTCAAACAAACTTTATTATTCATAACACATAATTATTGGTTTATGAAAATTGCAGAGCTATTACCCTCTGCCCCCCCCTTAAATTTAGGTTAGATTTTAGACTAAGTAGAACATTATTAATGTTTTTCCAAAATTTGTAGCTCAGATACTGACTGATGGTCTCATTCAAGAAGTAGCAAAACATGCACTTACCACTGGGGACAATTAAATGGATCTTTAAAGACATGTCCTTGTTTAAATATAATTCTTGGCTCTATCAGGAATATTTTAGATTATGTAAAAACAAGTCAAAGCAAGGAGAAACAGAAAATTATAAGATTCAGCATTGTTGTTTAGAGAGAATGCAGTGTGTTCTAAATTACCCTATAATTCATTAACCTTGGTAAATCTACAAGAATACTTTAAGTTCAACATCTGCTCATGTATCTTTGAAGTCTGAGGCTAACCACAAAAAATACAGATACGCTGATTTAGCAGTTGAATCTCTAAGTTAAGATGACATTCAGAATATAGTTTGTAATTAGCAGAAACAAATCCCTTAGAAATGCCTGAATATTGAAAAACACATTTCAATCAATAAATCCTTCAGCATGCATTGCATGAATAAAATTATAATTTTCATAAAGTCTTAATCTAAAAAATTATACTTAGTTACAGTTAATTACGTAGTTTGTATTTCCCATAAATTATACTAGTGTACAGACAGTTTCAGTGCTTTCCTAACAGCACCTCAAAAATACACTAAGATTTTCCTATAATTAATAACAGGGTAAATAGAATTTTTTTTTCAGATGATTAGTTATTACCGCAGTGAGAAGATGAAACCCTTGAAACCTCCAATGGATATTTAGATACATTTATTCAGTGTATTTCCTATCAGAGAATAATTATTTTTGAAGCAAATAAAGAATTACATCAGGATATCTTTCTCCCTACTCTGTATACAATTTCTATATATTTTAAAATCCATATTGTATATTTCTGCTTGTCGGTTAAAAAAACCATACCTTTTTTTCTCTTCTCTTTATTTCTAGAATACAAAGTGCACGTTGTAGATATAATAGACTGCTTACATATATAATATGTAGGTATCATGACTGCCTTCATTTTACTTCATTAAAGAATGCCTTTGTAAAACCAAAGACTTTTTCAATCTGTTGAAATGTCATTTCCAATTCTATTCTGATTATACACATCCTAATGATGCCACATCTCTGTCTACAATTTTAAATTTACCTGAATTTAAGAAATCAAGCCCTATCTTTTACTGTTTGAATGTAGAAAAGGAATAAAATTTCCTGTATCTCCCCCAAGTTTGGCTAAAATCTGCCCCTACTGTAAGCTGCATAAGCTTTTCCATTGATTTCACTTCTTCACGACCCTACATTTTTTAGTATAGGCATGCAGTGCTCCTGGAATAAAGTCTCACATTAAAATTGTTGAGATATTTCCAGGTGAATGAAGGAAGATTTTGGACAGAATCCAACAACTGCCTTTTTTTTTTCTGTGTCTGGTAAAACCAATTCTGACTGACTAAAGTATCTCAAGTGCAGAAAAGGACATTGGTTGTTTCACTGAGAACATTTTCAAATCTTTGTATTCAACAATGAGTGGAGAAACATCTGGTGGAAACTCCTATTCTACACCTTCTGGTGTCAAGTTTTCCTTTTTTAATTTTACAGATAAATATACAAACTGCTCACTGCCTGATGTGATATACGGGTTTGCTTCTTCAGTTTCCCTTAGCATATAAAATAATTGAGTCCCTAATTAATAATTAATTATTGACTCAGTAGTTAAAATTCATGTATCTTCTTGAAGCTGTGTATGATATATTAGACCTGGCTATATCAGCACACATTGTTATATTGAATTAAAGGATTGGTTTGCTTCATTAAATTGAATTGTTTTTATAAGTTCTCACCATTATTCCTATATTTTCTTTTGTTCCTAAGCTTTGATTCATAACATCTCTAGAAATTCTTATTCTTTCAAGCAATTCAGAAATGTTACCATACTTTGCTGTTAAGTTATTTTATCCCTTTTCTCTAAGCAACTTTCCCCTTAAACAGATTTAGACATTTTTCCATGGGTTTCCCTTTCTCTTTTGTTATCCTAACAAGTCTCACAACATTACTGCCAGCAGAACAGAAAATCAGAAGAATTTTTAGCATAAATATCTCTAGGCATGTTGTTTTCCTTTTAAGTTAAGAGCATATGCTCTCATTTTGATCGCTGTAGAGAAATAGCTGCTACTTGGGCACAGCTTAGCATCAAAGCTCTGGAGCAGAATCTCTTCAGATCACCCAGAGCAGGAAACTACAACAGAACAGTTCTCTCTGTATTCTGCAGCAGCCCTTTTTTATTTTCCAACTGGGTGCAGAGGAGAAGGTTTGTATCTGGATGCCAGTGCACACAGAGTTAGGGTGCACACCTGGAGGTGCAAACACAGGCATAAAGCCCATATTCCATACATCAGAAATAACTTTTAAACAACTTTTTAACTTTTTAACAACTAAGATAGATTCGTAAACTAGAATAATGGCATAAATACCCTTTTATCTAGTATGTCCTTCCAGGCACTCAGAGACACATTTGTGTTTTATCTGTTTCTTCTGTAATTCTGAGAGAGCTTAAAGACCAACCACACCCACATTCAGGCCATACAAGGCACATACAGACCTGTAGAAAGTAACAAGAGGTTGTACATACGTACCTGAATGAACTTTTATCACACAGAATTTTCATGTGGGCAAACGGGGATCTCTTAGGCAGATAAAATAATTTATTCATGGTCTAAGTAATGTTTTAACAGTGTAATAAAAATACAACAAGGACATATCATTAATCTAATTACACTGATATTAACACTTTTCAGTCAAACTGTTACGTCATTCCCACTAGCAATGCAGTTAAAATTATGATGCACACAGAAATTCTAGCATCTTTCCCTTTTCTCCATTGCAATATTCACCTTTCTAAGCACCTGCAGTCAAAGGTCAAAGGCTGTCTTTCCTACCATTCAATTCTGCTGTGACCTGCCAGTACCCAGAGTCCTTTGTCAAGGGCAGTATGGTGTCAGTAGTAGTGATAGTTCTCTTTCTTTCCCTTTCCCTTTCCCTTTCCCTTTCCCTTTCCCTTTCCCTTTCCCTTTCCCTTTCCCTTTCCCTTTTCCTGTCCCTTTCCCTTTCCCTGTCCCTGTCCCTTTCCTTTCCTTCCCT